>OZ020309.1:59338971-59583943 GCA_963971305.1 Arcuatula senhousia
AGTAATCAATCAACATGGTCTTATAATTTTGATGGACATAGACAAACTTTATTACAAATTTGTTACAAATTGATATTCAAAGTTTTCTTCTATTGCATTTTGGTCTAAATGACATTAAACACATAAACAGGTTGAAAGGGGCTGTTTCAAAAGTAGCACTTGACAAGTTCTTCAATCTTTACAAGGAACTAGAGAGCTCACAGATTGTCCTAAAGATTGGTGAAATATATTGGCAGTCCAACATGCGCAGATGATAGTGCACTTATTTCAAAAGATCCACAACATGTTATCAATTCTAGATCTACACAGGTACTCCAGTCAAGATCGGGTAACAATAAATCAATCAAAATCAAAAGCAATTGCCATGAGAAAATTTCCCACAGGATCAGCCTTATCATGGAAACTAGGAGATGGGGACATTGCACCAACAGATCAAACTGTTCATTAAGGCATCATTAGAACAGAACTTAAAGAAAATGAATTAAACATAAAAGACAGATTAAGCCTGGCTAGACGAACCCTATATGCCCTGATAAATATTGGTGTGCATGGTACCAATGGGTTAAATCCTGCTGTATCTTATAAAATATACCAAACCTATGTGCTACCTAAGCTATTATATGGCATTGAAGTACTACCCCTCACAAGAGCACAGATGTCAATGTTATCAAAATTCAACTTTAAAAACCTTTGTAGATTCCAATTACTTCCATTAAGGTCAGCAACAGCTATGATATATCTACTATTAGGGACACTTCATAAGGAAGCTGAACTACAGAAAAGACAACTAAGTTATCTCTTCAGAACGACAAACAGATCTTAAAAGGCACCTACCAGGCAGTTGTTTTAGTATAGTATAGTAACTGAAACATTGGAACTCTATGTTCTTCCAGATATCCACTCTTTAACAACAAACCTCCCGACCAAGGAGGGATGGAAAATGATGGTAAAACAAGCTGTCAACCAAACGTGGACAGCCTCCCTAATTATCGACAAACAACTCAGATCAACACTTAAATTTGTAAATCATGACAACCTATCAATTGGGAAAACACACCTTATTTGGTCAATACTAACGCCATCTACTTCAGATGTAAGGAAAGGAGTTACAAAATGCAGGATGATCATAATTCGAAGAACATTCATGACACAATTACTCGAGTGTAAATTAAGTATCACAATACCAACATGACCAAAGAATCAAGGTGTATTCTGTGCCACACAGATGAGAAAGACTTTACTCATACATTCTCAATAATCGATTTAAGCTTGTACATATTACATTGAAGGTCGTATAAACCCACTGTATAGATGTACATATGTGTATGTACCTTATATAATTGTGCTACAAGGGTGCTCAACACTCTTGGTGTTCCTTTTAAAGAAAGGAAATATATGTACGAAGAAAAGAAGAAAAAAGTTCTTTCATCTTAATCCGTAGCTAGTGTTACATTACAAAATCAGCTGTGGTTCCGGTATCATGACAATTAATCTTTGTTTACATTACAACGCGTGCATTTGTTTGTATTGAACGGTTAGGGTAAATACACATATTAGTCTGATCTGTTTGTTTCATCGTTAATTAGCACTAATTAGATAGAACCATAAGATATATGAGTTTTTAAGGGACGTGTCCAGGTTTTTAGGGTCCGTGGCTGGGAATTAAGGGTGAACGTGATGTATGGCTCAGAATTATGGATGTAGCCCTTGGTTTCATGGCTCGGAATTCAGGGTATACATGTAGGTCTTCGATACATGTTGTTTTGACGGATTAAATCGAATCACACCTTTTTTGCATGACACCCTAAGGATCAATCACACCAACTTTCAATATATCAGGTTCCGTAGAGTAGTTTCAGAGGAGAAGATTTTCAAAACAAATTGTCAGACAATGACGACAGACGACGACAACAGACGCCAAGTAATGGTAAAAGCTCACCTGAAACGAACGAAGGTCCAGATGAAGACAGAAACAATTTTTGTCTCGAATGATTAGACTTTAAAGTATCGTAGGCGTTGCTAAAAATAATGCAACTTAAAAAAATATTGCTATTTACTCCCTAGGTTTTAGATATTTGCATCCCTCAATGAAGATAACTATGTGCCTAACCAAAAGAACTAACCGACATTAATCATTAAAAGATTTCAAATGCTTGTTGATTTCAGCTTTAATTCATATTTTGAACCAGCAACGAGTCTTGAATATTTGGGAAGTTTGAATCTGCATACGTGTACATGCATGAAATATTTTAAGATTTGATACACAGGTTGAAATCTGTCGTCAATAAAAAACAGCAAATTAAGCTATTCCTCTAAAAGTTTAAAAACTACATGAACTATTGTTGATTATCTACTTTACCAGTTCACAAACTATAATAATTTGTAAATACATGGTACATCCTATTTTGAATGTTAATAGTTATAAATTATATTCAATTAACAATTATAAATTATGTTACCAAATGCCCAGTTTATACCTTGTTTATAAAACCTCGTTAGATTACAGGAACATTGTGGTGGTACATTAGCGGCTAGTCATCAAGTATTGTTCATCACCGGATACAATGGCAAAGCTGGCGTGTATTTTGCTTACTCTGTTTACATCTTATGTGAAGGGTGAGGTACGTAGTGGTTATAGAGTTAATGTGAACGTTTGATGATATCCAATAAATCTTAATATGTAGAATAGTTCTATTTAATAGCATAAAATTCTAACTTGCAACGTTTGCAAAATAAAATCAAAGCGCTAAAGCGTTTAAAGGCAAGCGAAATATATAAGAACTATAATAGATTTATTCTCTGTTAAAGTATATTGTTCAAAATGTTTGCGAATTATTAATTTTGGTGAGCGAAGAAAGGATCGTCATGCAGATGCCTGCACACACAAGACAGGTATCGTGTAAAAACGGTATCGATTGAAACACCCCTTCGATTAAAATGCACTCGTCCCTGTACTGATTTTATGAATGGTGAAGCTAGAATCTGATTCCATGCATTGACCAAACAAATGAGAGAAATATTTATACGAACCAATCAAGTAATAGATGAATACATAATGTATATTCTATCGCCTTTAACTAAAAAGTTCGTCATGAAAGATGCAAAGGAATAGATAAAACTTGTGCCGGTCATATAAAATGCCAATAAAAATTGAGATTTATAGAAGTGTATATCATGTTAACAAATATTGAAAAGTAATATAGAAAATAGAGCATTTTATTCCAGTCTGGATGCAGGAAAATCACTCCGTCTAGACAGAAAAAAACGCGAAAATCACCACTACTCTATAGACTCCATAAGGCTTCGCTGGCGCTTGCCTAAAAAGTAGCAAAGTGGACGTTTATTGGCATGATTAGTATATAAGTTATTGCTGCTGCTTAACGTAAGTTTGGCCATTTACAAGAAAATTTTCCCCAATACGAAAATGACTATGAGGCTATTGCGGAAGGATGTATAGTTTTCAATTTTATTAAAATCGATTTTTTTTTTTGATTTTTACCTTTTCTTTCTAAGAATCAAAGGAAACATGCCAATGTATGTGGCATTTTATTCGGATTCAATTTTGATTAGTTGGTATTGACGACTGTACATGTACCACAAAAATACCTGTTTGAAATTTTTTAGACCACAATTCCCATATGGTAAACTTGGCAGCCATTTAAGAACATTACTTATACATGTACTATACAATAGGCAATTTAATAGTCGTATAATTGGTGCCCTGTAAAAAAACAACAATATTTTTTCTTTTCTTTTTTAAACGAAAAACACAATAAACAAAACTACCATACAAAGAGGATTAACTTCAAATGACATCATGTCAAAACAAGGCAGACACATCGGGGAAATTAAAGATCGCTATGATTTTGACTTAGGATCGACTTTGCAATGAAAATACATTCAATCAGGTTTTATGGCACCAAACCTAGCTTCCTCTTGCAATCCGATCTTAGGGTCCAATAGAGATTTTTTGTCATTATAAATTGAATCATATTGTCTGCCTGTCAATTGTGTCTCATACTTGTCTTGGGTCATTTTGCTTCTACTCCACACAAAAATCACAACTAATGGGGTAGAAGGTTTTTACTCTATAATATCTGGTTCAGGTCATCATTCATTTTGAAGTACTTGTATAACTTTACTTTTTTATTGACCGGTGTGCTAAAGCAGGCAGGAACCGCTTACTCTTCCGAAGCACCTGAGTTAACTTTTGTCACGACTTGAGTTCGCGTTGTTAACTTCCGTTCGGTTTTGTGTTTTGTGTTTTTTCGTGCTGTTTTTGTTCGTGTTGACCGGTTTTGTCGTTTCTCTTTCGGACTTTTGACACTTGAATGCCCCATTGGTGCCTCTTTGCTTCTGTAACACAAACATTTAGTACTTCCATTTTATTCATATGATATAAATTATAATGTTCTTTTTAGATCATTAGACCAATGGCGGATCTTGATTTCAAGATTGTAACGTGTTTCTATACAAAGTGAATCTGAAGACGAAGGCAATATATATAAAATCAAGATCACAGGTCCCGAAGACACATCGTTTATTGTCAAAGACAAAAGAGTTCAAATTGTAAGTACTTCAATGATGGGTAAGTATTATCGGTGAAGTCCTGGTTTACCCTTATTCAATTTTTAAATAAACAAAAAGACTATAATGCACTGAGGATGAAGATCTATGATCTGTTCTTTTTTAATAGTTACAAAGAATTTACAAAAAGTATATATCTTTCATATAATTTTCTTTTCAGAAAAAAATTAAAATGGTGAATCTATGCTGATAACCAATGTTTAGAGGTTTTAATTTCTCAGGAATAACAATTTTTCCCCAAATATTTTTAATATTTTTTTGGTTAAAATGTGAAATAAAATAAAATGTGATATGTGTAAACCTATGTTTAAATTGAAAATAGAAGAATAAGTATTTTATACAAATTTTGCACTTCTTAGATTTCATAATGATGTTATCAATTTTAGTATTAAGGGATTTCATTAATTTTAACTAACATCGGATAAGGTCGTTTTTCCTAAAAAGGACTGGGATGTGTGCCCATGTAGTTGAATGAATCGAAGCAGCCCTGTCAAAATGAATGCCGGATTTGTCAGGCTTTTATGCGGAAACCCTGCCAGCAAACCATAGGGGTGCTCCGAGTTGCAAAAAACTATCATGACTTAATTTTGGCATGTAAAAAAAAATTCTGTTACAGTTCTCTATAAGTGTTGATTCTGTAGGATTCCCATGCAAAAGGCTAAATTGTCAAATCCTACCAATCTGTGCCTTCTCCAGTGGCTGTCCAAAACTCTTGATTTCCCTTTCTCTCATCTCCATCATCATTTCATGTTCATTTTATCACTGACCTAGGTAGAATAGATATCAACAAATTGTGAAGAAATGAACTTTTATTTAATGACTTACATTTAAGTTCAAAGATAAAAATCGTGTCACATATATATATGCAAGAGCTTATCATGTTGAGAAAATAAGGAATAAAATCAGGTCGGGGACTGATTAGATGTCTCATAGATCCAAGAAAATTTTTCAAAATGAGGCCCTCGAACCTTGAGATAATCATTTTCTTGGCGTTATTTATGTAATAGTAAAATGTACTTATTAATTTTCTAGAACAGAACAGAATCCAACAAAGATTTCCTTTTAATATTTTTCTTTTCTTTCATTGTAAATATTCATTTTAATTTGTACAATATTCAGTTATTCTACAATGTATGTTACACAATATGCCAAACTTGTACATGTATATATGTTGTATTAATTTTATATTTTAAAATACAGGTGAAACATCAAAGTATTTCCAGAAATAAACTATAAATGCGAAATCAAAACAACATTATTTTTATATACCCTCCTTAAAAAAAACGGGTAAACCAGAATGGCACGATTTTATCTAAGCAAGCAAACATCAATGAAATAGCTATGTAAAATTTACAATGGGATAGACATACACAAGCATATTCGTGTAGAACAAGCAAACAAACTACAAATGACAATTATGTAGACGTTGTAAATTATCTATGACCAGGAAAGTTTTAAAATTATTTAAAAAAAATAATTTCGATTATTTATCTGTCCAAATTCTACAATTGAATAACTGATAGTAGTCGGCCTATCACAAGAGATTAGATTGAAGCACCGATCGAAAAAAAGTTCCCATTGATCAACCCATCAGAACAATATCGATCTCAGGAGCTCCCGAAGGGTAAGCAGTTCCTGCTAGTTTAAATCACGGGTCAGTCAAGTTTTTAAATAGTTGAAGCTATTATTATCATATCATAATCAGTAACACAATAATATTGAAAAGTGTTTATTTCAGTAAATGGATTCGAAAACAGCTTTGCAATTGAAGTAAAAGTACCACCTAAGCCGATAGATTCAATTTTCTATCTAGTTAAAATCATTGCTAAATCTAACGTCAAGGGAGTTTCCATGAAGATCGAATTAATCCAAAGACCAGAATCATGTTTAGAGAACCAGTTTTCCTTCAACAACGTCATGTATAGTATAGCAAAGGAAGAAAAAGACGGTGTGATAGAATTCAACGTTGATATTCAGACCCCTGACGGATCAAACTATGTGGATTATGCTAACTTCCATGTTACATGGGCAACTAAAGGAGGACTCCTTTATAAATCTTTATTTCCTGAGTATATGAATAAGACTTCAAGGTTTGAAGTGAAACATGAAAAGCAATTAGTTATCAATTTTCCTGAAATGTTTAATGATGGTTCTTATCTTAAGAATTTAGATTTTGTTTTAGGAGATACCGATAAAAATCCTGTTATAAGGATCTACCATAATCTGATGCCGTTTACTGTATGGTAGTTTTCTGATGTGTTAAACTGTGTATTACATTAACCTGTAAAAAATCTTACTCTCTGCTAAGAAATAATTACATGTAATTGGCAAATATTAAATGGATAAAAATGTCATTTTGTTTCATTATTTTGCACCAGGAAAAAACACGTCAATGTCTTTGGCTGTCAATTATAGCAATAGCACATCTTTTCATCTTTTGATTGATTACATGGATTAAGTACTAAAGTTTGTCGTTTTACACGATAATTGGTCTATCTTATTTGTTTATAATAAATTTGCTTTGGAAGAACAAAACAGACACCAATGGGGCATTCGAATATCAAATGTTCGAAAGGGCAATGACGGAACCGGTAAACACGAACAAGAACAGCCTTAAGAAAAAAAAAACGAACGGAAATCAACAACGCGAACTCAAGTATAAATTAAGTGACAACAAAGATTAAAAGCAAGCAGATACACGCAAACACATTCACAGAGAGTACACACTTAAAGGTTAACAAACCCCATGAAATTGAAAAGGTGCTTTTAATGCTGTCTTCAATCATAAATTAAGTCAGTTTATGTAAAGCAAAAGCTTTTCATCGTTGGACGTTCAGACAATAGATAATTAAATGTGGCGGCTACACATGTTATCAAGAATCGTTACAAAGAGAATATTAAGTTCCTTGATGGGTGACAAGGCTTAGGGAAAAATGGAAAGTCAAAATATATTTTATCTGACTATATAGAAAAATACTAATTATACAACAATTTAAGGGCTAAATGCAAATACCGAAAAATGTGCATAAAAGACGATATAAAACAGAATAAGGAATATTGTTAAAATTGACAATAAATGGCCATAAAACTTAAAAAAATATACAGGAAGAAAAAGAAAAATTACATTTATTTTTTAAAAGAAACAACCAACACAAACATCTTTCTCTGAGTAACACTTTGGATAAAACAGCCAGTCTTGATCTTTCGTTGTTGGAATGTTGTCAATAACGTCACCAGAATGTGTCAAAAGCTCACATCTATATTATTAAAGTATATGTTTAATTGTTAAAACATAATAATGTATATGGTCCGGGTGGTTTGAGTATTTGGACCATTTGTGTATTGTCGTGACCATATGACAAAACCAATGTAGTCGGACCATATATTTGTGAGTGATCATCAGTGATAATTTTATACACAATAAATTTGGTTAAAGCGTCATAAAAAAATTTTTATGTTATGCTTTTTGTCGTACATTGCAATATCATTTTTTCAATCAGTTATTTTATGATTTACTCTTTTCATTCCTTTAAATGACAATTTCCTAGCTGATACAATTGAAACAAGTCTAGTTGTCCAAAAATATTCGTGTAAGAAATGTGAAAATACTGAAATTTCGTTTTAATATGTTTATTGACGAAAAAAATAATTTTTGTTCTCAATATCTCACCTATACCCAAAGGTAAATCTGACTACCCCCGACAATACGTATAGTCCGACCAAATGCATGAGTATACATGTACCCATACGTTCATTACCATATTCGTATAAACATATGGTCCGTAATAAAGGTATAAACAATATTACCGAACTTGGAGGATCAATCATTCGGATACCCTATTGGTACCTCTGCTTTTTAATGTCCAACGGAAAAGCTCCTCGAAGATAAATGTAGTCTTTTGGTTATGTGTAAAATGTGGATTTTAACTCTTCATATTAGTTCGCATTATGTAACCCATGTTGATACAACGTTAATCGACTTTTCTTTTTTGCGAGTGGTTTGTTTCGTTGTGATGTTTTTTGTCCACGCTTTTGTCTTTGTCTTTTAGGGATAATGATATTTTATTTCCCCTTTGGTACACCTTTGCTTCTTTCTAGACCAATGATTTTACTATCGAACTAACTAGTAAGACTCATCATATCCATGATGACACTCTGCCAATTAAACCTGGACCTTGATTTTCAATTGTTTGTTTAGCACTTATTTTAGATTTTTCTCTTTAATTGATGTCTTACGTCAGTATTTGGTCAACATATTTTTCTGAATAATCTATACAGTATTTATACTTGTTGTCTGTAGGTTTAAAGTTGAAACCAAAGCATTGGCTCTTCAGTAAGCAAAGTGATGCACACAACATCTTAGAACCCACCAAAGATTCTTTAAAATCCAAATGGGCTCGTCTTGTTACGGAACAGCCACTAAAGTGTCCGTTGGAAACATCTGAAACTTAAACAAAGCAGGATGCATGGATGATGGGTGTGGGGAAAAAAGACACGTATACTTCCAATCATAAGTCATTAATACCGTGGCAATTTATACACGTCTGTGTTATCGACGAGGTGCCTAAATTGGTACATGTATTATGATCATATAATCAGAAAAACTAAAAAAAAGTAATCATGCTCCGTATTATAAATTTGGGTCTAATATCATTATCAATATTAAAGTAGTGTAGAAATGTGCACAAACCATAAACCATAATAAAACTTTTCCACCTGCAACAACTTATTGAAATGGCCAAACTTATCTTGTCATGGGTAGTGAAACCCGGCCGTAACCCTGGGCTTGCGAAGCTAAAAATGGGCGTGACAGCCAAGTTATGTTGTGAGCCGAGGCACCATTTGTTAGACAAAATACTTGTTATCTTTAACTTCTAGTTCATACCATTAATTGTAATCCTCCAGTCTGCCTTTGCTCCGTCTCCCCAATCATTGTAGATATAGACGCCATTGACTGTAAAAGGCGAGGGATCCTGCCACCCAAATATGATATTTTGCAGGGCATTATCCCCCTTTCCAAACAGGATAAGACCATCATCCCAACTTATCCAAAGTGTTCTAAACACGTTACAGTCAATGATATCAGGATACCCATAATATTTCTCGTCAGTAAATGAATTGGTCTGTAGAAATGTCCACGTTCTCACTCTGATAGCTGTCCACTGACTATGGAATCCATCGAAGTGAATGTTATAGATTGGTAATCTAGAGTCTCCGTCTGGAGAATTAGAAAGATAAAATCCGGAATCCGCACAGGATTTTATTTCAAATACCAAAGACGCGTAGTCAGCAGGAACAAATCCATATTTGTACAGGTTAATTGATCCATCGAGGAGTGAGAGACTTAGGAAATCTGTCGTTCCAGCATCTGATGTCACAATATTATAGGAGACAAGAAAACCTTTAATATGTAAAACAATGATATATTTTATCGTGTAGTAAGTATATTGTGCTATACATTTACAAAATGAGCAAAATGTTCAAAGCTTAAATTTTGTCTTTACATATAAGGTCAAAATGAAAAAAAAATGTATTAAATGTATTAATATTCCGTAGCCAAAAATAAAATCAAACTAATGCGCGTTAGTTGGATAGTTGATTTTTAAAGGCAATATTTACATGTATTTCACTGTTCTTAACCAAGAATTAATGGCAGAATGGGCTAGTATTTGTCGGAATCTAGCACCTTTTCCATTGATATCTATCAATTAAGTTTCTTATATTACCAGTTGCAAATATTGATATTGCTGTTTATCATTGCAAATCAGTTATGGCCGAAAGTACTTTATGATTTTTGTTTAGATATTTAGATAAACTATTCAAAGAAGCAGAGAAACCAATGTGGTATCCGAATGTCAAAAGTCCAAAAGGGCAGAGACAAAACTAGTAAACACCAACAAGAACGGGACAAAAACAGACAACGTAAACTCCATAAGCTGGAGCGGATGGAATGATGTTACACAAGAAGGGAAGATTGACAATTGGAAAGTTGAAGTCATCACGTTTGTCTTAGAGCTTTGTTGAAAGCCTTCCTTGAGAGTCAATTTCGTGATGTAGATCTAAATATGAAGCAGACTTCCTATAATCCGATGTGTCTTTTATCTCAAGCTCCTGGGGATATATGAGATGGAAAAAAGTCACCAAACGCAGAAGACTAGTAGATACATATAGCTTCTACAACACGATCTAGGTCATCATGAAATTTCTAACATCAAGGGAAATAAATTGTATTATATATTTTAATGGCGAGGCTTGCTGGACGATCTAAATATCAAAATTATTTCCCGAGACGTTAGAAATTCCATAATCATCGATAATTTAGTTGTAGAAAGTTTTTTTGCCTAAAGCTTACAGGTAAAAATTTACAAAAAAGGTTGTTCATTAATTGCACGTGCAATTACGCTTAGAGCTAAAATTTTCTCTAGAGGTGAGAAATATTTTTCCTCAACTGGTTGAGAGGTTAATAAATCGTGTGAAAATTGGAGAAATATACAAAAGCCAAGAAGGCTCCTAGGAGATTCGAGATTCGAGATTCGAAATTCGAAATTCAATATACCAAATGAGTTCTTATGCAGGTCCAAATTTTGCGGATTTCAAGCAAAATGGAAGGTCTTTTTTCGCAGAATACAATTTTCGTGATTTTTCGCAAGTTTTATTGATGATTAAGTGTGCTTTATATAATTAAAGGATATGTAAGATAAAAGGTGATATATATTGAAACGGCTGGCAATTGAGAGTCTCCCGAAGAACCTCAAAGTCGTGGGAAAAGGTTTCTGGCTCTGGTTCAACTGTAACTTGAGTAGCTTACTCTGATGGTGGTGTGTCATGAGCTGGACGACTTAGTCACACAGCGAGTATATGTTAGCAGTCGCTACACGTAAAAGGGATTTACTTTGGCATGATAGAGCAACTTTGGGCTTGTTGTCGAAAATCCACGCTTCTCTCTTAAAATCCAAAAGCAAGGAAGTGGATTCCAACTACGAAACTCTTTCTGAATCTACCACAGCGACATCTAATTGAAACCGCATTAAAATCAGGTGATTGAACATATACACTAATATAAATTTTTCCTGATGGGTATTTATAGTCGCGACTAGGGGAAAGCCCCTCTGCGTCGACTTATACCAATCGGTATAGACTCGCTATGTGCCATGGGTCGTCCAGCCCATGACACACCACCGCCAGTGTTAGCTGCTCCAGAGTATCCTTTGTTGTCGCTGGAGCAGGGCCCGTCTTCCACCACGGGGTGGTACTGGTCGGAATTCTGGAAGACTGTAATATAAATTGAATTGTCTAAACCTTTTATACTAGTCCGACCAAGACTCATACGTGTTTTGTCAAATATAACAATAAATCATTAGGGGTAAATATATCTTGCATGTAATTACTAAAAGCAAACAAAATATTAATAAATAGATTTTACCAAAATTATGGAAGACACTGTTGAATTTGGGGGTTTCTGGAATTTAATGATGACCTATTTTGTTGGTTATCAGTACATGTATATTGAATTTCGAGTTTTAAATCTGCAATCTCGATTTTCGAGTCACGTATCTCGAATGTCGAATCTAGTATCTTGTATCTTGAATTTCGAATTTCAAATCTCGAATTTCGAAACTCGTATCTTTTATCTTGAATTTCGAATTTCGAATATCGTATTTCGAATTTTGAATTTCAAATTTCCAATCTCGTATTTCGAATTTCGAATCTGGCATATTAAATTTTGAATCTCGTATTCCGAATTTCGAACCTCTAATTTTGATAATAACGTTTTAAAAAGAACTATTTTGATTGGTACAGGGTTATAAAACAAGAAATCTGATTGGTTATAATTATAATTGATCTCGGAATTCGAATTCCAAATCTCGAATCTCGAATGAGCCTTCTGGACTTTCGTATAAATAAGTAAAACCAGCTCATTAAACGAAACAGGGCTTAACCTTTCAATGTATATTGATAACCTCTAGTGAGTTCACGTAAAAATGTTTTTGTTAAATATTTGTGTTTCGATGCAAAAAAATAGAAAACCAATACAAAACAGATTCCCAACTTGTTAACTTGTTTTCTTCTTTGAACAAAACATATTCCATTTTCATGCCTTACCAAAACCAAATCTACGTGAATCTTGGTTAGTTTTGCTAAACTCTCATGAACTTCTCCAGGTGAGGCTTACCAGGCGTATTTATACGTCAAAAATAAAGTAATAGGAAAAGCAACTGAAAGGTGGTCAGATCTCATTTATAACCAACCATTGAGGATGTTAATGACTTTTCTTTTTTGAAAAGCAGAATTTCCCAACATAAAAAATCAGAAATCTAAATTAAGCTTTAAAACGTCTCGGATACTTTGAATTTGAAATTGCGCTAATCCAAAAACCTTTATTATATAAAATGATGGTGGTTCTGATAAGTCATGTTCTAGGTAGAACTGAACATGTTGTTTAAATTTCAAGAGAACTCGTCCAAAAGATATACCTAGAGAATATTTGTAGAAAGACAAATATAGGAACAACAAGAATAGATTTTGGACGAGTGGAACTTGGCATAACATTCCCATTCAAACTACTTGATTTTGATACTTCGTTCAATACTTTTGGTTTTTGACCATCCATGTATTTAAAAAGATGCCCAGTGAAAGACATTAAAAATCTCATCTACCTTAAAATATCAAAAACAAAAAAAAAGGAATAAAGGTAATAACAAAACTACCGAACTTGAATGATCAATCTCATAGTCCAGAGAAAATGCCAAAAACGAATCAGTAATACCGGAGAATTGGTGGATCGTAATGGTCCTGACTTGGTACAGGCATTTCAAACGAAATGGTGGGTTGAACAAGATTTTATGGCGCCAAACCTCCCTCTTCCTTTGCGATCTTAAGATCCGGTAATGACCATAGAACACAACGTAGTTGTGAGACACAATAGGGATTTTGAGGTGATCATCTCAGTACAGCAGACCAGTCAAACACTAATTAAAACAATTATTTATCATATCTTTTAACTCAATTTTGAACTTTTCTACAAGTGGCTGATAACGAAGAAAGATTTTTTTAGGGATCGTATGAGACGTATTTTCTTATAGCCCTGCTCCAAAAGTCGGTCACGAAGAAATCGGTGTCTGATAAAAAAATCTGTGAAATGTGTGCATGCTTTTCACAAATCTTTTTTAAAAATTGTACATATGTTGTATGCAAATATTTTTTTTCAAAATATTGACTTGAAACTTACCATAACTTGTTTTCGTTTGCTGTTGACAACAGAGAACTAATAAAAGTAGAAACCTTGCTTTCCTGTCAGCCATATTAATCTGTCAAATCAAAACCTCAATGGAAACACATATCACTATAACTTGTTTTCTAGAAATTGTTAGAAATAATGGAATACGGAAAGGTCCGGAAGGTTTGTTTAGTAAATATTTCATACGGAATTATTTATACGTTTTTATTCTCCATCCTTTGTAGCGTAGCTCTTAACATCAATTCATCTTAATATTATATGCAAGATTAATAAAGTACAAAATGATAAAAGGTATTTGAAATCTATTTCATTTCAAATAGAATCGTAAATGAGATAGATTTGTAGATTTTATTATTCTTTATTGTAATTAAACTAAATCACTATTGCTACGCCCTCAAAACCTAATATAAAAGCGAATGTTCTCAACAATATATATATGAATTGTCTCAACAGATGTTTGATTAAAAGTTTGAGTTAGATAGAACAAAAACAAAGCAAAATAGAAACAAAACAGATGAAAACTGATTAAGTCACTTAGTGTACTACAATTACTGTCATGTCTTTCCGTCTTAAATGTGTATGTTATTGAATAAAGGATATGAAACAGAATTTTTTGTGAAATCTTTGAATTAAATCTTTTTGAGTAAAAATATTGATAATTGATACTTAATTTAAAAAGTGAATTGCCTTTTTATACTATTTATGAGCATTACAGCGGTCAAGTTTGTCGGTTTTGTGTGATGTTACGCCACCAAATCATTACTTGTTTGACGTATTGTGTCGCATTTAAAATCGACATACTAGATGCTTCTAAGCTAGCTGTCAGTAACTTCGAATGTTCTCAAGAGAGTATCTCTATTTCCCGTTATTTTCATGTTGTCCTTTTGTCTCAGGTTCTCTCTTGTTGAATTGAACTTCTATCGATTTGATTTTTAATGTGTGTTAGTTTGTGCTTTGTTATTGAACTAGTTTAACCCCGCTTCATTTTGAATGTGCCTTTCTGAAGCCAGGAATCTTTATTAAAAGTGATGTTTGTATTCGTCAAAGTTTTATTATTTTTGTCAAACGAGGGTCGTTCATTGGCACTTTGGGATTGGTTTGAATCATTTGTAGTTCATTTTCAATCCAGGGCCAATTGCAAAACAGCGAGCAGCGACCACTGGTCACATTGAAGGCTGCTGGCTGCTGTTCGTTAAGGATTTTTTTTTTAAATTGTTGTTAACATTGTAGATTGTGTTGCGAGCACTTATTCCGCATCTCATTATCTTCAATGAATAACACGAATCTGACTTTTAATAATTGAAATATTGTGTTTAGATGTTCCTGAAACATTGTGCAAATATGAACCGCTTACTCTTCCGAAGCACCTTAGATCACTCTCATTACGACTAGAGTAGCGTTGTTAATTGATATTTACTGGCGTTTTTGTTTGCGTGTTTGATATGTTGTCTGGTTTTTTTTCGCCCTGTCCTTGTTTGTTTTTGCTGGTATTGTCTCTGCCCTTTCGGACTTTGACATTCGGATACCCCATTGGTACCTTTTCTTCTTTCCTACTTATATTTTGATCGAATGAACAATTTATCTAATGTGTCTTCCCCTGTCCGTTCTTCTTAGACGCTGATATTGATTATGAAAGTAAATGAGCATTTTTTTAAATTTCAGGTCAAAGGTCAAGGTTTATTTTACAATAAATTACATATATCAGAATGATATTGATCAAACAGTTTCATATGTAAAATACTTAAATATTCATACACTAAACCTACTAGTCAATACCTATTTATACTGGACTTGTTATTTGTCCAGTGGTGTTATGAGTTCCAATGCAAATTCAGTAGCTAGTTTTCAAATTCGATTCAGTAGTGCCCAGTGAATTGTCTCCTTATCGGTCAAGTATGTCTAGTAACAGTTGTTAAGACTAACACAAGATCATTTCAGTAGCGTTCAGTACTATACATTTAACACCATGGGTATTGTCTCTTTGACTAGTTGTTATTGAATATTTTTCAAATATAAAATGCATAGTTTTAATTTGTGATTTTAAATTTATAAAATATATTTGTGTGCGTTTGTTTTTTATTTGTTTGTATGTTTGTGTGTTTTTTTTTCTTTTTTTTATTGTTCTTTTGAAAATAACTAACATGTTATATACTGTACTTAAGGTTATGTCTGAGATATAATAATAGAAAAAAAAAACTAATACATGTGTTCAATTTTGACCCTTTGATTAGCCTTATATTAATTTTCAAGCATGCATTTTATTAATTGAATAAATGATAAAAAAAAAAAATCTTTTTTTTCTTTTACATGTTTTATTTTACTTTTTAATGAATTTGTTCCTTTTGCGTTCCTTAATGTTTTCGTTTAAAATTGATCCAATTCAATGAAATTCAATTGAAAGAATTGTTTATTCGTGAACAAACTTAAGTTTTTTTAATAATTATGTTTTTGGATGAACAAAATAGATTGAGAGCTGCTACACCTTTTTCTTGTTTTATTTCAATGTTATATTTGTTGCTTCAGTCATTTTGTCAAATACGAAAATAAGGACAATTACTGATTTAAACTGAAAAGTTAAAGTCTATCTATTAACCAATTTAACCAGAACACGATGTCACAAGATTAATCCATGGGAAGGCGTCACTGGGCTTAAGCCTTCCCTTAAACTGACAAAATATTTTTTTTCACAAAATCCACGAAAAAAACACTTTAACATTTTCGCAACTCGCTACGTTCGTCGTCGAAAATAGACTATAATCGTGGACCCGCCCCTGAATCATAGTTTTGCCTATCAAATCATTTATTATAATTGTTCAGACGAAAAACATCCGAACACTAGTACTTTATGCTCCTCCAACTTTAACAGGCACAAGACGCCCTAATATAGATGATAGGTGTATTTTAAAATGATTAACCTGATGATTTTTCTATTTTCGACATGTCTGTACATCAGATTTTATTGGCTATTATGGGAAACTCACAAAAACCTTTGCAAACTTGTTTTGAGTGATTTCTTGTGTGTCATTTATAATTTGTTTGATTAAGGACGTTTTATGTAATGATATTTTCTTATTAGTAATTTTCAATATTTAAGGTAGATTTCTTTTTCTTATTTATAAATGAAAGTATAAATGCTTAGAGTATAAAAATAAATGATAATTTTGTTTCTAAAATATGGACTTTTACAGTGTCTCGCTAGTTAATTTATGGCTGGATATTGTTTTTTTGTTTTTTTTTAATTGTTTGTATTTTCATCATTGTTCTTATTATGTATGGCAAACAATATGTGACACTAAAATTTTATTTTTCTATTTATTTATTACAAATTTGAATATGGACACATCTAATTAGTATTTGTTTATAATTGGTCAGTTATTCTAAATTGGTAAACGCCCACATGTAAGTCAGATAGCTATTGGTCAATTGATTCTAGTCGATTATTATTTTTTTTTTGCTCGATTCTAAAAACAATTATAGCTTGAATTCTGGGGTAAGGGATTTGAATTACATGGGTCATTTTCACATTAGTTATGACAATTAACACAATCCTTTCACAAATTAAGGGATATATTATACATGAAGTACCGTTATACTCAGCCGTTATATCAAAATGTGAAGGTATTCACTACACGGCATATTTCATGGATTCTCGACAGGCAAGTATTTAGAGGGGACATAAATGTCGTAAACCTATCCCCCCAAAAAGAATATATTCAAAATTTCAGACGATAACGGCAGATGACAAGCAATGGTTGTAGCTCACCTAAACCGAAAGAAGGTCCATATGAGCTTAAAGAGAAACAGTTTCTGTCTCGAATTATTATACTTAAGGTATTGATATGTTACCAGATAGGTGTTTCTAAAACTAGTACTTTAAAGAACTTTTGCTATTTATTCCCGAAGCTTTAGATATTTGCATCCCTCAATGCTGATAATTTTTTGACCGACCAAAAGATTAATCGATATGATTCATTTAAAGATTTCAAATGTTTTGTTTATTTCAGTTTTAATTCATATTTTTCTTTAATATTTAGGAGGCCGCTTTGCCCACAAAGCGACTGGGATGTGTGCCCCAGGTGGTTGAATGGGGCAGCCCTGACATCGAGAGATGCGGGGTCGTCAGGCGATAATGCGGAAACCTGACCGCAAACCATAGTGGTACAACTTGTTGGGAAAAATGTCACGTTCCTCGCACGTTTAAGACCCCTGCTGCAGGTCTCGGTAAGAGCAGAACCCGTAGGATTCCCATACAGGAAGCTAAATTTCCCGTCCCTACCCATCGCTCCTTTTTAGTCCCCTACCGGCAAAAGCCGAAGGGGACTATAGGTTTGCGCTCTGTCCGTCCGTCTGTCTGTCCGTCTGTCTGTCACGCTTCAGTTTTCCGCGCTTTTTTCTAAACACTTATAGATAATGAACTGATTTTTGGTATGTGAGTTTACCTTGATGAGTTACAGATCAAGTTTGAGTTTCGTGCTGGTCTACAATTTTTTATTGGAGTTATGGACCTTTGAACTTTGAAAATTCACTAAAATACCAGTTTTCTGCACCTTTTTTTCTAAACGCTTATAGATAATGAACTGATTTTTGGTATGTGAGTGAACCTTAATGCGTTACAGATCAAGTTTGAGTTTCGTGACGATCCACAAATTTTTATGGGAGTTATGGCCCTTTGAACTTTGGAAATTCACTAAAATATCAGTTTTCCACTTTTTTTTCCAAACGCTTATAGATAATGAACTGATTTTTTGTCTGTGAGTTAACCTTGATGAGTTACAGAGATCAAGTTTGAGTTTCGTGCCGGTCCACAAATTTGTATGGCCCTTTGAAGTTGCAATTTTCTTTTCTAAACTTTTTTATTGTTCCTTGTAGATAATAAACTGATCAAGTTTAGGTATTCATTTGTTTGACAAATTGTTACCAGTTACTGAAATATGAGGCCGGTAGGGGACTAAGTATTGTTTTGCAATACTCTCAGAATGCTTGTTCCAGTGGCAATCAAAACTCTCCTACCCGATTGGCCTTGTGTCCCCATTTCCTCCACTTCATCATCATTTCATGTTCATTGTATCACCACTTTCATGTTCATCTCCCGGATATTGCCGAAATCTTGCTGCTTGGGAGTAAAGCAATAACTAACTAACTAACTAATTAAAGATTTAGGATTTGAATCAACATACTTGTACAGTAAATATTTTAAGCTTTGATACACAAAACGAAAAAACGTCGTTATTTACATGTAACCATTCCTCTAAAAGGTTAAACACAATTGGTGATTATCTACTTAACAACAAACTATTAAAATAATTGGCAAAATCGTGGTACATTCTATGTTAAATGTTAATAGTAATAAATTATATTCAATTAACAATTATATATTTTTATTAAATGCGTATTATATAACCTGTAATAACTTGGACAATAACAGGAACATTGTGGTGATTTACATTATGTTAGCGGCTACAATGGCAATGATAATACATGTAGATATAACTAAACACAGATAACATAAAACACAAGAGAAGATTTTAAATTACAAATTCTGACTAAATATATATGACATACAAATGACAACAAAAAAGTCTATTCAAGACTCATCAGAGGCGCTCTTCCGAAAATATTGAAAATGCCAAACACTACGTGATAACGAATAGCCTAGAACAGTAAAACCAAAAATACCAAACTGGGGAACCAAATTATTACTAAGATGATCAACCCATGTCTGGGATAGGAAAAACATTAGGGTTTAGACAATTCTGAAATTTTAACAGATAATTTGCGAGTGACAGTGGGTATAAAAATAGAGAGAAAAAGTAATAACATGGAATAAAATGGAATAATGAACAAGTAAAATATGATAACAAGATTAAACAGTAAAGTATGTCTCGACTGCCGGCACCATCAGAATCAATTTTTCTTTCTTACGTCCTCTATATTTTGAATTTACATGGATTTTCAGTTTCTGAGATAGAACTTAAACATTGCTAATATATGCAATATAAATAATCAAAGACACTCAACCAGAAAATCAAGATCAAGGTCAAAAGATTGAGACGCAACTGTGCTAAGCTATTACTAGGGCATATGCATACCAAGTTTCATCAATCTAGGACCAATAATACTTGAGATGTGGAGGTGTTTGCAAAACCTTAACATTGCTATTACATGTATATGTATTGAAAATGGTCAAAGCCACTCAACCGAAAAATCAAGGTCAAGGTCAAAAGCTGGGGATGTTACTGTGCTAAGCTACTACTGGGACATACACATACCAAGTTTAATCAAAAAAAGAAGCAGAGGTACCAATGGGGTATCCGAATATCAAAAGTCCGAAAGGGCAGAGACAAAACCAGTAAACACCAACAGGAACGGGACAAAAACAGACAACATGTAAAACATGGAAACACAAAATAACTGAATATCAATCAACAACGCGAACTCCAGTCGAAACAAGAGTAAACTCAGGTGTTCCGGAGGAGTAGGCAGTTCCTGTTTCTATAGCACACCCGTCGCGTTGCCAATAGTCCATTCAGCGTGTCAAATCCGGTAAAGGAAGACAAAACAACACCCTATGACAAACCAACATCTGCACTCATCTGGGAGATCGAAATCCCATATTTGTCTATAAGTGCATGATGTCTTCCGTAAAAATTTTTGAGTGAAGACAGCAACCGAGGAGCAACATAACCCTGTGTGAGCAATTTTTGCGTCAGACGTGTCGCTCTGCCAAGGAAATCGATGTAAGTCCAACACGCTCTGGAGTAACGAATCAATTGAGATACGTAAACTCCATAAGCTGGAGCGGACGGAATGTTGCTCCACAAGAAGGGAAAGTTGACGATTGGAAAGTTGAAGTCGTCACGTTTGTCATAGAGCCTTGTTGAAAGCAACCTAGGACCTATAGTTCTTGAGATATGCAGGTGCTCGCAAAACTTTTCTATTGCTATTATATGTATTGAAAATTGTCAAAGTCACTCAACTGGAAAATCAAGGTCAAGGTCCAAAGATGGGGATGCAACTGTGCTAAGCTTTTACTCGGGCATACCATGTTTCATCAACCTAGGACCTATAGTTCCCGAGATATGCAGGTGCTCGCAAAACTGTTCCATTGCTAATATATGTATTGAAAATTGTCAAAGTCACTCAACTGGAAAATCAAGGTCAAGATCCAAAGATGGGGATGCAACTGTGCTAAGCTACTATTGGGCATACCAAGTTTCATCAACCTAGGATCTATAGTTCTTGAGATATGGAGGTGCTCACAAAACTTTTCCATTGCTATTATATGTATTGTCAAAGTCGCTCAATTGGAAAATCAAGGTCAAGGCCAAAAGATGGGGATGCAACTGTGCTAAGCTACTACTGGGGCGTTACATCAACCCAGGACCTATAGTTCTTGAGATATTTAGGTGCTCATAAAACTTTTCCAAAAAGTTAAAGTTGCCGTCGCCGGTAAAGTAACACCTATGTCCTGCTCTGCTTCGCAGGTGAGACAAAAATGGCAATTGATGATTACGACAAGATAAAGCTTCTTAATAAAAGACATTCACTAATATGATTGGCTAGTAGTTTCAATTACAGGATGTACTCATTATTGAATATTGAGTAAATTAAGTGGCAAGATATATTAGTAGTTTTATATATCTTTTGATTTAATAAACTATTGTTTATTTTGTGGATAAATTTGATTCTGGCTTGCTCATAAGCTGGAGAGTTTAAAAGAAAGTGTAATAGGTTTTCTTTTTCGTTATTGTTATAACAGAAAAAGAGCCTGTATTCCAATGATACATTAAGGTAT
Organism: Arcuatula senhousia; assembly: GCA_963971305.1. Classification (NCBI taxonomy): domain Eukaryota; kingdom Metazoa; phylum Mollusca; class Bivalvia; order Mytilida; family Mytilidae; genus Arcuatula; species Arcuatula senhousia. The sequence continues at coordinate 59,360,592 of OZ020309.1, forward strand.
CGAGCACTTACTTGTATTTTGCACAGGACAAATCTGTCTGTTCTTTGTTTAGAATGTCCAACACATGGGGGTCTGAATTTTTGTTAATAAAGTTAAAAAAAAATTGAATTTTGTATTATTTCACTCTCTAGCTTTTAATCTCTCTTTAATTTGGCTTAACTGTTGCTAAATTCGAAGGGGCTTTCACTTAGATAGTTGAACCCAAGTGTGTTAATAAGTTTTTTTCATATTCTTTATCCAGGAATTGTTTGTCTCAGTGGCTATAGAGACTTTGTAGCAAAGGGAGTTTTCAGATTCCATAACAATGTAGCCAGTATTTAAATGCTAGAAATTGTATTTTAGTATATATAGGGGTATCTATTAAGTTCTGATGAGCAAGCAGAATGGGATGCTTTAAAGTAGACCCCGAGCACTCCTTTATAAATTTGATGTGCGGATGGTCATACGGGTCGGAGTCTTTAAATTGTTTCCCGATTCCGATTTGTTATTAACCTTGTTCCTACAATGATCTTAAGGATTTGTTTATTGGCGATACCAATAAAACTCCCGTTATAGGAAACATGACAAGAATTTGAGTATTGCGCAACCGGAAGTCAGACTGTGACAGAGCTTGAAGCTAGATATGAAAACTTTGATGGACTGTGATTTGATTATATATCAACACTGGATTATCAATGTTTGTTTTCAAGATTTTAAATGAATGTAGTTAAAGAAAATAAGAATAACACTTGCTCCGGCACCAACACTTTTGAGTTGGAGAATACATCAAAGCTTTAAATTATCCGTCTAAATTTCAAAATTGTCTAAACCCTAAGGTTCTTCCTACCCCAGACATAGGTTGAATATCTTATTAATAATTTGGTTCCCCAGTTTGGTATTTTTGGTTATACTGTTCTATGCTCTTCATATTCATACAGTGTTTGGCATTTTCAATATTTTAGTAGAGCGTCTCTGATGAGTCTTGAATAGACGAAACGCGCGTCAGGCGTAGCAAAATTTATTGTCTGGAACTTTGTTGTCATTTGTATGTCGAACACACGTGAAGGTTAGCACTGCTGGTGGAGTTTAAATTCCCCGAGGTTAGACTGCTCCGACACCAACACTTTTGAGTTGGAGAATACATCAAAGCTTTAAATTATCCGTCTAAATTTCAAAATTGTCTTAACCCTAAGGTTCTTCCTACCCCAGACATAAGTTGAATATCTTAGTAATAATTTGGTTCCCCAGTTTGGTATTTTTGGTTATACTGTTCTATGCTCTTCATATTTCATACAGTGGTTGGCATTTTCAATATTTTTGGTAGAGCGCCTCTGATGAGTCTTGAATAGACAAAATGCGCATCAGGCGTAGCAAAATTTATTGTCTGGAACTTTGTTGTCATTTGTATTTCTGCATGATGGATATTTTTTGGGGTGATTTTTTAAACAAGGATGAAATTTTCATTAACACCGGAGATAAATGTATGTAACAATCCGCCAGCTGAACTCGGCGTTCAATAGCTCTCTCAAAAGGCGGTCAACATATGATTTGACACCACTTACTTAATTGAAAAAAGTTACACCATATAAATTTTATTTTATTTTCATTAAACACTCCTCGGGGAAAGGTAGAAAGACTGAAAAAAGCTGTTGGTTATAAAGGGGAAGCAATAATCATCATGATCCCTATAACCAAAATTATGTTTCTGTGTTTTCTCAACTCTAGCTTTTCATATACACTTGTTTTGGTCGTATTTACTCGTATCAAGTCTGATTGTAGGCCAAAGTCACACCATCACTTATTATTTCTGTTTTTGGGCTCAAATAAAAACCATTTTGAAAAATACATTTATTTCAATGGAATTCCATGACACATTATGATTATTTGTCTATTTTTTTTACTTGCCGTAATTACAGAATCAGTCCTTTAGCTAAGCCCTACTCAAAAGCTGAACAAAGTTTTCATTGATTTCATTATTTTTTAACACCTTTCGACTTAGCACCAGAATCAACATTTGCGCCATGAATGCGTTAGAGAGGAAGAAATATTATGGACCAATTATAGGCTTTAACTATGGTTTATAAAGCAGTCTTGCTCATATGCAAGTATATTAATATCAAATTAAGTATAACGTGTTGAAACGTTTATGTCCATTCATCTTTATTTTCATATTGCAGCGTAGCAATTAAAATATTTAAACGGCCAGTTTTCTAAAAACACAATTTTCATACCTTGTCCTTGTTCCTTTGTTTTGACATTCGGATACCCCATTGGTACCTCTGCTTCTTTAGAATAAATCCTCATTCAACTGCTCGATGTGAAAAATAAATAGCAATACTATGTATCTTTCCTACTAAAATAAAAGTACAGAAAACTTTGCTTAACTTTTGTTTATTTAAACATTGTATGTTGTTATATTTGTTTGTAGGTTTCTCATCATTGGTTGCAGCTGAACAGTGGACATTCTTAAATCCCCACAGGTAGATAAAAAAGATATATAAAGATTTGAAAACTTGTAGTTATTCTTAAAAAACAGACTAAAAAACAAGAAAAAAGTGTTTTACAAATAAATGTCAAGCAGGCCGAACAGTATATGAAACATTACATGAAATAAGAATTGCGCAATCGGAGATCAGACTGTGACAGAGCTTGAAGCTAGATTCTAAGACTTTGCTGGACTGTGATTGGATTGTATTATCGACACTGGATTATCAATGTTTGTTTTAAAGATTTTGAAAGAATGTAGTTTAATAAAATAAGAATAAAGTTTCCACATGGTGGATATTTTTTGTGTTAGATTTTTTTAAACAAGAATGAAATTTCATTAACAACGGAGAAACTTGTAGGTAAACATCCACCAGCTGAAATCGGCATTCAACATTCTCTCAAAAGGCGGTCATCATATGATTTGACACCGCTTATTTAATAGAAAAAAAGGTTACACCATATAGATTTGATTTTATTTACACCATATAGAATTAATTTTATTTACATCAAACACTCTTCAGGGAAAGGTAAAAAGACTGAAAATAGTTGTTTGATTATAAAGGGGAAGCAATTCCCTTCATGTTCCCTTTATATATCTACCATAATCTGATCATCATCATCATCATCATCATCATCATGTCATCATCATCATCATCATCATCATCATCAACATCAACATCATCATCGATTATCATCATCATCATCATCATCTTATGGTAAGCATTTAACTCAGTTTGAATGTTAATACTACTGTCGTACAGTTGAAAATATCTTGCTATATACAGTAAAACCGATTGATATGTACAATTACAAGTAGATGAAGTTAGCAGTGGATTAGGGTCGACACGCAGTCACGTTGTGTCGCAATTGGTCCACTGTAGGTGCTGCTCGGATCTCTTGAGGGATGAAGTTCCAAGAGATGATGCTGGCTGGTACAAATGGTACTTGTAGAGTTCAATTCGAGTGTATATCTGCCTGATGTTATTAGCAGCTTAGTTTCGTGACCTGGTGGTTTGGACATGTAGTAGGTGTTGTTAAGGTACTTCTTTCATGTGATTTACGATCTTGTAAAACATGATGACTCTGTTTCTGGCTCGTCTGTGTTGTAATGGTTCCCAATGAAGTTGATCGAAGATGTTGATGATGCATCCAGGTTCCCGGGATTAATAGTTTCCGACTGCGAACCGGGCTGCCTGACGTTGGACAGTTTCCAGGCACTGAATGTTCTGAAGTTGGTGGGGGCCACACACAGAACTACTATACTCAAGTACTGGTCTAACTAGGGTAGTGCATGTCTGGCTACGGACGTCTTGCGGGAAGTATCTAAGGTTTCTGTGGAGTAATCCGATGGATCTTGTGGCTTTGGCAGCTGTCCGATGTATATGCTCTTTCCATAAAAGATCTTAGCTGATGTATACGCCTAAGTATTCCCTCCCGGTATGCTTTCCAATGTGTGAGTATGAAGCTGGTAGCTTATCTTTAGTGGGATCTTTTTCTTACTGATGTGTATGGTGGTGCATTTCTGAGGATTAATTGCCATCTGCCTGTCTTCTTCCCACTTTTGTAAATTGTTGAGGTCTTGCTGCAGAATGCATGATGTTCTAATGGGTCTATAAATCATCAAGCAATCATCAGCAAATAATTTCACTGTGGACTTGACTGTTTCAGGCAAATCATTGATAAAAACAAGAACGAGCAACGGTCCCACTGAAGATTTCCAGAGACTTCGTCCGCTTCGCCTGATGCCTTTCCTTCTACTAGTACATGCTGTTTTCGTTCTTGAAAACAACTTTGGATCCAGTTGTTGGAGTTGTTCCGGATGCCGTCGTAGTCTATTTTTTCAGTAGGCGTTGTTGGGGTACCTTGTCCAACGCTTTGACAAAGTCCAGTAGAACGACATCTATTTGCAAGCCATCTGAAAGTCCACTGGCTAAATCCTGGATAGTAGTAAGTAATTGAGTCTCACAGGATCGTTTGGAGCGAAACTATGTTGAGCTGGTGTGAGTAATGAATGCTGTTCTAGGTTGTCCATTATTTGTGGATGCAAAATGTGTTCCATTACTTTTAAACAAACCTAAGTGGGTGATACTGGACGATAGCTGGTCGCTGAGCTCTTGTCGCCTTTTTTTGAAAACAGTTACTACATGTGCCATGCGCCAGTCTTGAGGGACACTTCCACTGTCAAATTGAAATATGGAAGATGTATTGCAGAGCTGGTGCAAGTTCAACTGCAAATTTCTTGGGCAGGCGGGTGACATGGGTGTAGGGTATTGATTGGATGTTGTGGTTAGGCTCTTCCAATCAATATCTGGTAGAATAAAGTCATACAATGCCGTACGTGTATACTGTATGGTAGTTTGCAGATTACTTAAAACTGTGTCTACCGTATACAAGTTGTGCACCATTGCTTGCCGATTTGTTTCTTCATTCATATGAAGCGGACTTCTTACAATCACTTCTAGACAAAAAGGACCGCAAACTTGCTTTATCCTTCAATCTCACATTTCGCTATATTGATGTCCTTTCACTAAACAATCCTCGATTTGGTGATTATGACATCTCATAAATCCGAAGGAATTTGAGATAAAGGACACTACAGATTCTAGGAGGTCCGCTTCATATTTGGATCTATTTCTCGAAATTGACACACAAGGAAGGCTTTGTACAAAGCTCTATGACAAACGTGATGACTTCAACTTTCCAATAGTTAACTTTCCCTTTCTGTGTAGCAACATTCCCTCCGCTCAAGCATATGGAGTTTACGTATCACAATTGATTCGTTATTCCAGAGCATGTGGGGAGTACAACGACTTTCTTGATAGAGCTACACAGCTGACAAGCAAATTGTTAACACAGGGGTATGTTGCTCCCAGGTTGTTGTCATAACTCAAGAAATTCTACGGAAGACATCATGTGCTTTTATACAAATACGGGATTTCTATCTCTCATATGAGCACAGATGTTGGTTTGACATAGAGTTTTGTAATATCATCCTTTCCGGATTTGACCAACACTAAATCGATATATGGCAACGTGACGGGTATGCTATAGCAAGCAGGAACTGCTAACTCTTCCAGAGCACCTGAATTCACTCTCGTTTCGACTTGAGTTCGCGTTGCTGAATGCGGTTTTGTTGTTATGTGTGTGTGTGTGTGTGTTTTATGTTGTTATGTGGTTTGTTTTGTTGTGATTATTTTTTGTCTGCCAGTTTTGTCTTTGTCTTTACGGTTTTATGATACTGATTACCCTTTTGGTACACCTTTGCTTCTTACATGTTCAGTAAACACTTCAATGTCTTCGGCTGTCAATAGCATACACATCTTTTTCATCTTTTGATCGATAAAGGACTAAAAGTTAGTGGTGGTTTAACATGATTTCTGGTTTATCTTACTTGTTCATTATATAAATATACACCCACCCATGCAAGCATTAGACAATAGAGAGAGTTTGTAGTACTGTCTTCATTAGTCACAGTTTGCCTAGAGCAAAGGCTCTTCGTCGTTGGACGTTCGACAACAGATAATTGAATATTGAGGCTAAACATGCTATCACAAATCATTACAAATATAATGTGAATGAAGGTACTAACAAAACTACCGAACTTGAATGATCAATCTCATTGTCCAGAGAAAATGACAAAAAAGAATCAGTCATACCGGTGAATTGGTGGATCGCAATGGTCCTGACTTGGTTCAGGCATTTCAAACGAAATGGTGGGTTAAACCAGGTTTTATGGCGCCAAACCTCCCTCTTCCATTGCGATTTTAGGATCCGGTAATGACCATAGAACACAACATAGTTGTGAGACACAATAGGGATATTGAGGTGATCATCTCAGTACAGAAGACCAGTCAAACACTAATTAAAACAATTAACTATCATATCTTTTAACTCAATTTTGAACTTTTCTACTAGTGGCTGATAACGAAGAAAGAATTTTTTTAGTGATCGTATGATACGCATTTTCTTATAGTCCTGCTCCATAAGTCGGTCACGAAGAAATCGATGTCTGATCAAAAAATCTGTGAAATGTGTGCAAGCTCTGGCATATCGAATAAGTTGTGAAATATAAACACCGTATGCAGGAGAAGTAGGTATATTGCTCTTAAGATTAGGAAAATTAATAATTTGAAAAATTAAAATCGTCTCGTGAAGTTCTTTGATGAGTGACAAGGCTTAGGAAAAAGAGAAAGTCATAATAGTTTTTTTAATCTAACTATAGAAATTGTACAAAAAGCTTATTATACAACAATTCAAGGGCAAAATGCAATTACTGAGAATTGTTCATAAGACACGATACGAAACAGAATGAGGAATATGTGTAAAATTGACAATACGTGGTCATGAAACTAAAAGAATATACAATTAAAAAAAAAAAATTCATTATAATTTTAAAAGAAACAACCAACACAAACATCTTTTTCTGAGTAACACTTTGGATAAAACAGCCAGTCTTGATCTTTTGTTGTTGGAATGTTGTCAACAACGTCACCAGAATGTGTCAACAGCTCACATCTATATTATAAAAACAATCTTTAATTGTTGAAACATAATAATGTATATGCTCCGGGTAGTATGAGTTCCGTAGCGGATTATTTTCGAGGTGATTTTATTTTGACTTATTTTCGCGGGTCAAGGATACTGTAAACCAACTTATTTTCGCGAGCGACTTATATTCGCGGATATCGCGAGGAGCAGAAATTCGTGAAAATAAATCGTCACTTATTAACCTATTTGATTTTTTTGCGACAAATCGCGAAAATGAATATCCACGAAATAGCCCGTTGGTCCAAAAACGCGAAATATTGTAGTTGCAAACATATGGTGGTTTACAGTAATCGCGAAAATGAAACCCGCAAATTTTTATATCTAAATACAAATATTTTATTTGGTGTGTTACCCAATCGTTTTTATTCTTTACAGATTACTATTCTTTCAATTTAGAATTCCCATTCTAATTCATTAAAGATAATTTTCATATACTTTATTAACTATGAGTTTTATTAACAAACGTACTACATCTATTATTAAATTAAAGTTCAAAGGAGGTGTAATCTTGTACATCTACCCAAGCCTTACTTTTAATCAATTACTGATTAATATCTAAGATTCTTCCTACCCAAGACGATCATCTTACAAATAATTTGTTTCCCCAGTTTGGTATTTCTGGTTTTATTGTTCTATGCTCTTCATAATCATATAGTGTTTTGCATATTCATTTTTTTTTTGGTAGATTGCCTCTTATAAGTCTTGCATAGACGAAACGCGCGTCAGGCGTAGCTAAATTTATTGACTGGAACTTTATTGTCATTTTTATTTCGACCACCCGTGAAGGTTAGCACTAGTATTGCTGGTGGAGTGTTCATTCCGCGTGGATATTCCGCTCCGTCAGCATCGCTTTTGTTTTGGGAACACATCAAAGCTTTAAATTATCCGTTTAAACTTCAAAATTATCTAAACCCTAAGATTATTCCTCCCCCATACATAGGTTGATCATCTTAGCAAAAATTTTGTTCCCCAGTTTGGTATTTCTTGTTTTATTGTTCTATGCTCTTTATAATAATAAAGTGTTTGGCATTAACATTTTTTGGTAAAGCGCCTCTGATAAGTCTTGAATCGACGAAATGCGCGTAAGGCGTAGCAAAATTTATTGTCTGGAACTTTGCTGCCATTTTTATTTCGAACACCCCTGAAGGTTAGCACTGCTGGTGGAGTTTTAATTCCCCGAGGTAAGTCCGCTCCGGCACCAACACTTTTGTGTTGGAGAACTGATCAAAGCTTTAAATTATCCGCTAAAATTTCAAAATATTCTAAACCCTAATATTCTTTGATCATCTGAGTTCTAATACGGTTCCCAAGTTTGATACATCTGGTTTTATTGTACTATGCTCTTCAAAATCATATAGTGTTTGACATTTTCAATTTTTGGTAGAGCGCCTCTGATGAGTCTTGCATAGACGAAACGCGCGTCAGGTGTAGCAAAATGTATTGTCTGGAACTTTTTTGTCATTGTTATTTATTAATCATAGACAATTAAATTGACAATATATAACAAATACATTAATTTGATTTTTAAAATAAACATATAAGAAGTGTTTATAGACTAAAATTTCAAAATAAAATTTAGCATTTACCTTTTAAAACAAACAATTTCACTCTTATAAATAGTGTATGTTACATGAACGAAGCGGGAAAATTTAACCCGCGAAAATTATTAAGGTACTTTCAGGTACTTAAACCGCAAAATAATCCGCTATACGGTAATTGGACCATTTCGAATGGTTGTGACGATATGGCTATACAAATGTGGTCGGATCATAATTTGTTTGTGTCCCCTTGTGATAATTTTAGACATGATAAATTGGTTAAAGCTTCATAAATTTTTATCATGCTTTTTTATTGCAACTTGCAATAGAATTATTTAATCATTTATCTTATTATTTACCTTTTTCATACCGTTGTTTTAATATCAATTTCTGAAAAAAGTTTAGTTCTCTAAATAATTCCATGTTGATTTTTTTTAATTTTCGTGTAAGTATTGTGAAAATACGGAAATTTCGTTTTTATGTGTTAATCTAATGAAATCAGACGGTAATTCTGACTAGCCCCGACGATACCCATATAGCCCGACCACATGTTTGGGTATACCCATACGTTCATGACCATACTAGTGTGGTCCAGATATTCAAATGATCCGAAATAAAGATAATAACAAAATAATCGAACTTGGAGGATCAATGTCCGTGTCCAAAAGAAAAGACAAAACATGGAAGACACACCGGAAAAACTGTAGAACATATAGAGTACAAGTTATTAACTTAAGAATGTATAGAAACTCATCGAAGATAACCTTTTGTTTATGTGTAAAATTTGGATTTTGACTCTTCATATTAGTTTGTATTCTGTGGCCCATATCGATTCTACTTTAATCGACTTCCTGCGCAAAAATATGTTGCTTTCTCTTAAGTTGTTTCTTAAAATCGCATCATGTCAATATACAGTCGTACAATTACACAAAATGTTTACCACTGGTTGGGATAAAACTAGAATTCGGTCCCAAAACGAAAGCGTTAACCAAAGCCATTCAATTTTTTATTCTAGTTGCACCTACATGCAAATTCAGTCTACGTTTGTATTTAATACGATTATTACTCTTATGATTTTACTATCGAACTATCGTATGTACTTGAACAACATATTTTTCTATATACTGTATCTATACCTGTTGTCTGTAGGTTTAAAGTTGAAACCAATGCACTGGCTCTTCAGAGAGCAAAGTGATGCACACAATATCTTTGAACCCACCAAAGATTCAATAAGATCTAAATAGGCTCGTCTTGTTACGGAACAGCCGGAAAAGTGTCCGTTGGAAAAATCTGAAACTAAAAACGTTCATGATGCATGAGTGGGAGAACCTGAGAAACTTAACAAAAAATACATGTATACCTTCTAATCAGTACTTCGGGCATACCATGTAAATCTTTACACGTAAGCGTTTTCAAATTAGGTGCCTTACTTTGTACATATATTATGATCAGTTGATCATATATTGCTGCATTCAAAATAAAAAGCACTCAGAAAAACTAAAACAAAGAAACCATGCGCTTTATCCTAGATTGGAGTCTGATATCATAACTAACATGAAAGTAGTGTAGAAATATGATGTGGGTATAACAATCCATAAACCTTACCAGCGGAAAATTGTAAAAATTTGCTACCCAATGGTAGAGATTTCAGGCCTTACCCATTGGCTTGCAAAGAGTAAAAATATATAGCCGAAATCGCCGAGACTTGCTGTGAGCCGAATTACAATTTGTTAGACATTATACTTGCTATCTCAGAATTTCATCATTATCTTATAGTTCATACCATTGATTGTAATCCTCCAGTCTGCCTTTGCTCCGTCTCCAAAATTATTGTAGATGTAAACGCCATTGACTGCAAAAGGCGAGGGATCCTGCCACTCAAATATGGCGTTTTTTGGGACATTATCTCCCTTTCCAAACAGGATAAGTCCATAATCCCAACTAATCCACAGTGTTCTAAACACGTTACAGTCAATGATATCAGGATATCCATAATATTTCTCGTCAGTAAATGAATTGGTCTGTAGAAATGCCAACGTTCTCATCCTTATAGCTGTCCACTGATTATTGAATCCATCAAAGTGAATATTATAGATTGGTGATCTAGAGTCTCCGTCCGGAGAATTTGAAAGATAAAATCCGGAGTTCGCACAGGATTTTATTTCAAATACCAAAGACGCGTAGTCAGCAGGAACAAATCCATATTTGTACAGGTTAATTGATCCATCGAGGAGTGAGAGACTTAGGAAATCTGTCGTTCCAGCATCTGATGTCACAATATTATAGGAGACAAGAAAACCTTTAACATGTAAAACAATAATTTATTTTATTGTGTGGTTAATATGTTGCTTTATACGTTAACAAAATAAGCAAAATGTTCGAAATTTTATTTTTGCCATTAAATTTAAATTAAGAATGAAAATAAAATGTATTAAATGCTTTATTATACCCTACCCAAAAATTAAATCAAAAGCTAATGCGTGTAAGTTTGATAATTATTTTTAAAGGCAATATTAACATGTGTAGCACTGTTCTTTATCCAAGAATTAACGGGAAAATGTGCTAGTATTTGTTGGAATCTAGCATCTTGTCCATTGCGATGTATAATTTAAGTTTCCTATAAAGCCAATTGAAAATACATATGATATTCCAGTTTATCTTTGCAAATCAGTTATAGCCGTAACCACTTTATAATCCTTTTAGATATTACATAAACAATTCAATCACAGAACATCGAATAAAGTAATGAGTGGAACAACAAACTCTGTTTCAACTTTTTTTATATTTTCAGAAAGTTAGTTAATATTGTTCTTATTTTCCATCCTCTTAAAGATATCTAATAAAACCAGTTTATTAGAAGAAACAGGACTTAAACTTTGAATGTACATTTATACGTAAAAAAATAAGTAATTGAATAACCACCGAAAAGTAATCTGGCCCCAATTTCTTAAAACATCTCAAATTTGAGATTTCCTCAAATCTTTCCTCAACGGAGATTTCTTGCAATTTCATTGGTCAATATTTGAGTTGAGGACAGATTTGAGGAAATCTCAAATTTGCGATGTTTTATGAAACTGGGGTCAGAAACATTTATAACAACCATTGATGATGTTAATGACTTTACTTTTCTGAAAAAAAGAATCTCCCAAGATAGGTAGAACTGAACATGTTTAAATTTCAAGAGAAGTTGTCCAAAATATATATCTAGAGATTCTTTTATACAAAGACCAATGAAAGAACAAGTCTGAATAGACCTTTGGCCAAGTGGTGGAACTTTGGCACACGATTCGTTAGATAATTTTGGTTTTTGACCTTTCAATGTTTAGAGTCAAATGCTTCTGAAGAGTCTTTTATAGAAACAAAACAAATATCATGTGCCGCGGATCATTTTTCGCCAACAAACAACATTGAAATTCGACAATAATGTACATTCATTTTAAATTTCTGTTGTAATTATCAATTTTGATGTTATACTTTGTCCAACAAAAATCAATTGAAATATCAAGCAAAAAAATTAGTTATGATAAACGCAAAAAGACGTAAACATCTCATCGACCTAAAAAACGTTGAAAACCAGTAAACTGAAACTTGTCATAAAAAATGCACATTTATTTTCAAAATGTAGACTCAAAACTTACCATAACTTATTCTCGTTTGCTGTTGACAAAAGAGAAGTACTAAAAGTAACAACTGTGTCTTCCTGCCAGTCATTTTGATTTCAATTTAGAATCATTTATCACTATAATTTGTTTGCTTGAAATTGTTAAGTATACTGGAATTAGGAAAGGCCGGGAAGGTGTGCTCAGTAAATGTTTCTTACAGAATTATTTATACGTTTTCATTCTGCATCCCTTGCAGCATATAGCATCAATTCATCTTATTATATAATATGCAGGACTAGAAAAGTACAAAACAATTCATCTTATTATATCATCTTATTATATCATATGCAGGACTAGTAAAGTACAAAATTATAAAAGGTATTCATTTTATTACATCTTAAAAAGAATCGTACATGAAAAAGATTTGTAGATTCTATTATCCTTTAGGGTCTTAATAATGACATCACTGTTACTAAGCCCTCAAATCTTAACCTTGGAGCGAATGTTCTCAACAAATTATGTATGAATTTCCTTAACAGATGTTTGATTCAAAGTTTGTGTTAGATAGAACAAAGACAAAGCAAAATAGAAACAAAACAGATGAAATCTGATTAAGCGTACATGTACTACAATTGGTGCCTCTCCGTCTTAACTTTGCATTAATAACACCAAATTGATATTGCGGTCAAAGGGTAAAGTTACTTTTTTGCCTGCCACATTGTGTTAACATTCTTCGTTTATATTCTTGTGTTTCTTCGTGCTCTTCTTGTTCGTGTTTACTGGTTTTGTCGTTGCCCTTTCGGACTTTTGACACTCGAATGTCCTATTGGTGAAAGATGCAAAGACGTACCAAAGGGGAAATCAACATCATACAACCGTAAAGACAAAGACTAAACCGGTACACAAAAAATCATCATTACGAAACAAACCACATAACAAAATAAAACACACACACACACACATATAACAACAAAACCGCATTCAGCAACGTAAACTCAAGTCGAAACAAGAGTGAACTCAGGTGCTCCTACCTGCTATAGCACACTCGTCACGTTGCCAAAGATCAATTTAGTGTTGGTCAAATCCGGAAAGCATGACATATTTGCATACAAGCACATGATGTTTTCCGTTAAATTTCTTGAGTAATGACAACAACCTGGGAGCAACGTACCCCTGTGTTAACAATTTGCTTGTCAGCCTTGTAGCTCTATCAAGGAGGTCGCTGTACTCCCCACATGCTCTGGAATAACGAAATCAATTGTGATACGTAAACTCCATATCCTGGAGCAGACGGAATGTTGCTACACAGAAAGGGAAAGTTGACTATTGAGTAGTTGAATTCATCACGTTTGTCAAAGAGCTTTGTACAAAGCCTTCCTAGTGTGTCAATGTCGAAAAATAGATCCAAATATGAAGCTGACCTCCTAGAATCTGTAGTGTCCTTTATCTCAAGATCCTTCGGATATATGAGCTGTAAATAGTCACCAAATCGTGGATTGTTTGGTGAAAGGACATCATCAATATAACGAAATGTGAGATTGAAGGATAAAGCAAGTCTGCGGTCCTTTTTTGTCTAGAAGTGATTGTAAGAATTCTGCTTCATATGAATGAGGAAATAAACCGGCAAGCAATGGTGCACAATTTGTGCCCATTGGGATACCTATTGTCTGCTGAAAAACACATCCACCAAACTGTACAAATATGTTGTCGATAAGAAAGTTTAGCTTTTTTTTATTTGATCTTCTGTAAATTTGTTATTTCTTACTAGACTCTTTGATGACAAAACAAGTGAAATTTTGCTGTTGTACATTTATCAAAATCATTTCAATATGTGGATCGTGTTTTTCTGGCACATATTCCATATTCTTTCGTTTTAATATTATTTCAGAGTTTGGCTTTAGTGCCGTGTGGAGGTCGTAAAAAGCTTCCCCGTGCTTCTTTTTTTTTTTTTTTTTTTTCTTTTTTTTTGCTTCCCCGTGCTTCAGTTGTATGCTCTTATATATTTTCGAGTACTGGAATATGTGTTGGAAAGACACAGTTTTCATATTTCCTAAATTTGACAACGTTTGGTTATTTCTTTAAAATTTGTTAAATTTATCTGTTTGGTTATTGTTGTAATAAATTTGGCTTCTTGTTTTGTTTAATCAGATCTAATATTCTACCGGTTTTCCAAGTTTTCTACTCCTAGCGTGTCTGATGAAGGTTAATCCAGAAAAGCGCTTCACACGCAGTGAAATTTTGCTGTTGTACATTTATCAAAACCATTTCAATATGTGGATCGTGTTTTTCTGGTACATATTCCATATTCTTTCGTTTTAATTTTAATAACCTACTACCAAATACTTGTACCTGCGTTTTCCGTTCTTTTGATAAAGCTACCTTTAATCAACTGTGCCAAACGAGATTTTAATTGTGAATGTGGAATTGAAGTATATAATGTAGAGAAATCAAAAGTTTTAGTGCTATAACAAAATGAAAATGACTTAGAATAGAGACTTTCCATCAGTTCTTTAGAATTTTTTAGAATCAACATTTGATTGACGCCATATCTAGAGTAACAACAATCGAAATACTTTTGAAGGCTTGATTTCATTGTCGTCAATATTGATGTTAACAAAACTGAAAGAGGTTAAGTTGTACATTTGGATGACCCAGCAATAAAACGTTGCTTGTATGGAGTTTAATGTAACTTTGGAATGCCTTTTTGCTTCTTTTAATACAAAACCCCTATGCAGGCTTTCCACAGATTGGTGTTAGTTTCCCAAATTTGGCTAGGGTTGAGAATATAGAAAATTATGAAAAATATGTTGCTATTGTTACCTGATATTATAATATATATTTTTATTTGAAAAAAAAGTGATATTTGGCACTTCCCAAAAATTCTTTTTAGGTAAATTTCAAAGTTGTAAAATAAAAACTTTTTATGGCCCTTAAGTTAGCGAAAAATCAAAACGGCGATGACCCAGGTTGAGGCTATTTTTCTTAAAAAAATAAAAATCTGCTCTACAGGAAACTGTAATAAAATGTCAACATATTTGGGAAGAACAGTGTTCAAACTTAATGCAAAAAGTCTGTTGACACTGTTTTAACAGGTTTTTAAAAAGCAAATCATTGCTGTTTCCATGGTAATGCAAAATTTCTTTTTTATACATGATGACCCCATTTTCTTAAAGTTTGTTTATTTGTATACATGTAGCTATGCCAGAAAAACATTTGAATCGCTACAGATATTTAAGTAAAGGGGCCCCTGCCCCATAAGAAAAAGCAGGGCTATCTGCGGAGTGCAGGCCATGTAAAAGTTATAATAAAAATGGCCTGAAAACGCCTTGATCCTACATTTTATTCGAATAATCAATTTATCTGATAGGTCATCCTCTTGATTTGTTCTTTATTCTAAGGTTTCGAGATTGATTATCATAGTAAATAAGTATTATTTGAATAATATCAACTCAAAAAGTGTTATATTCTAAATCACATACATCAGAATAAGCTTTTTGAGCAAACTGTATCATATGTACAATTATATTGTATACATATTGAAAAGTTTGGTACACGAGAAATAAATGATCTTATTTGTGCTACACAAAGGACATTCAAGAGAAATAGAAAGGAATTCAAAAGTGAATAAGAAAATAGAAAAATGTACATGTAATAAAGTATCCCCGGTTAGTTCTTGGTTTAGCTTGGCTTTTCTGTGCGTTTTAAGCAAGGTTGGGGTGGGAGGTATGGGTATTTCTGTTTCGATTCTTTTGGTCTACTGCATGTTCCTTTCTAGTATTTTGATTCAAATGCTGCTGTTTGGGGTCTTATCCCTGATATGGATAAACAACATAACCGTATACCTCTGCTCTATACTTTAAATTTGTACATGTTTGACAATGTTGGATAATACTTTAAAAAAATACTCCTGCTTTTTCATAACACGTGTAAGATGCTGTAAAAAGTTTATTTTTTTAGAGTTTTGATATAAAAGTAGAAATATCATAAAAAGTGTTTTAATATAAAATAAAATAAAATAAAAAACGAAATAAAACCATATATTTATATGAGTAAGAAACCTAAGGTTGACTTTCTAAAAATTAAGTCTTATTAGCAAAATGTACATAGTAAATTATAACACTGAAATCAAAAAGAATAATATTTTTTTTAAGCATAGAAATTAATTTTATACATGTTATAAATTGAAAAAGCAATAAAAAAACATACGAATATATATTTTGAGCCATTATAATTAAGACACCTCTTTATCTTGAAGAAAAAACAAGTCAGTATCAATTCATATCATAACATGATAAAAGTAATTGATATTTATTACCTTTGTAACAACGAGAATAATTTATATAAATCTCATTATTATACTTTATTATTGCGAAACATTTAATCCTCTGAACTATAAAAGAGATATACTTTGCCCATAATAAAATTTTAAAAATCCCTTAAATAAAAACAAAGAGAGGTCTATTTACAATAGGTTTAGGACGGCATTATCAGGACGGAATACGTTCATTTATTCAAGGATAATATCACAGTATGTTTTATTCTTATCTTATATAAAAGTTGTACATTAAGAAAATTAAAATATTCTATAGAATTTATCCGAAAAAAAATCTAAAGAATGTTTTGCTATTTCCAGCTTGATGAGCTACTACTAGTTGTCTATTGGTGACAGTTTCCTCCTGGTATCAACTGCCGGTACAGATGTAAGAGTTGCCTTTGTAAAAGGATCAAACTGTTCAGGATACGTTGGCATTGGTATTTCTGTATCGTCAGTAAGTGGTATTTTGCTAAAATAAAAATTTATAATTTCAATTCATAGAATAAAAACATAGTTTCACCAACCCTTTCGTTGAAATGTTTGAAAGTCAGAACCATTGTTATCTTCAATATATCCGAATGTGACTTTGCTTTGTTTTGTGTTTTCCTTCTTAAACATGAGATTGATTGTTTCCATGACGGCGTCAATCATTTCTATTGCATATATTATTTTGCCACCTGTAATAACTGCTTGAATCTTTAAAAAACAATAAGATTTACATCTTTAAAACGTAGTATATATTGATATAGACAAATATTTGTACGTGAACAATACAGAATTTCGTTTTACTACAGGTATTTTGTCTAGAGAACTGAATAATTGTTAGTATTATCTTTTGATAGCAGTATAATTATTATTGGTAAACATTCAACTCACGTTTCCGTATACATTCCTTCTTGTCGGGATGAGGACGCTGGGAATCTGTAAAAACATTAGTAACTGATAATAATATTGGTCTATGAATTAAGAATTAAACATCTTCAAAATTACAAATACCAAAACGCGGGTATGAACGGTTAATTTGGATATGCTATATATTGATATTTCAAGGAGTAACCTCTCATCAGTAGCATTAAATCAAAACATTAGAAGGTCAAATTCCAAAACTGTTGAAAACGAAAAGTACTCAAAACCAAAACGTTCAAAAAAGGAAGCCAAATCCAGCACCGAGGATATCGATCATGTGCATTACAAAGTGGTGATTTTTAAATTTCCTCTACATTTAAAAACATACTCAAACTGCTTTCTTTGAAATGGTGCTTCTGCAATACTTTACATTTTTTTGCTCATTCTTTTCTTGAGGTTTATATAAAGTAACTAATTAAAAGTACATGTAAGCTTTACTGTTTATTTACTTACGGATCAGGATATATTTCATACGGTGGTGGAGCCGGAGAAACTGGTCTTCTGATTAAAAAAAAATAGATTTTGATTTTGATTTTAGATCACATGCTAAAAAGTTACACAATAATTAATTTCACATGAAATAAAGAATTGTATTCATTCCACATAGATTAAGACTTGTCATGAGGCTATTTTGATAAAACAAAAAAATGAATGATCTTTTTGATTAAAATACCAATTTATTTTCATTATTCACATCATATGTTGTCGACAGACAACATATATTATTGTTCTGTTCAAGTGCATGCTGTTTTAGAGCAATTTCTAATTCACTTTTTGTCAAATATCCTTGTTTCATTACTTCGGCACCAACACAATGAATTCATATTGATACAATTGAAATTTCTTATATCCTAAATATTTTGGTAAGTCTTGAAAGGCCACAGATGAAAATGTGACGTTTGAAACTATGTTATGATTTAAATTTGATCATTACTTAATGAGAAGGAAGTCTTTAACTTATTCCTCTGTGAAAAGTTATCATCAGATTAATGACTACAAGAACGATGTTTTTTTTTTATGAATTTAAGACTGTCTCTTGAAAGTCTAGTATAACTAAAATTCCTATTTTTGAATAACTTATGATTAAAGTTCAGTTGTAATAGTAAAACAATAACAATATCTTTTTAAATGAAGTGTATTTTTATATTTCATAATCAGTAAAGCTATTTGATTTATTGATGTCAAAACAAATGTTTATAATCAAAATTTAAATTTTACCTTCGTTTAATGTGTTTGAACTTGAAGTAATAGACGGCAAAAGCAACTATCGCCATGATGGCGATCAGAGATACAACTATTGCTGCTACCCACGCCTTGCTGGAAGGATTGTCATCGCTGGCACAGCTTGAGTGTGAGGAGCTATAACACACGCCATCAACAACACACACATCAGACTGGAAATATAACAATTAAGTGTAAAAATAATGCATGTACATGTACGGGGTTAAGAAAATAAGAAGTGAAATAAGAGTATGCTTCACAAATCAATATTCACCTTATTAAAGGCATATTGTCTACAGCAAATTCATTTTTTTTACCCCCCAATTTTTTAATTTTTTGGTGTCAATTAGACCGAAATGCAATAAAATGAATATTGAAAAACAAATTTGCCACAAATTTTGCCTCAAAAGTAGTTTATTTTGATCAAAATAGCTCAACAATATTGATTGATATTTTATTTACCTGCATTACGTCACATTGACACAGATTTAAACTGAGTAGTTTTAACTCGGACACTAATCGGAATCTCGGGTTTTGACCCCGAATACATTTGATATGTTGAAAAAATACCAATATATTTTTCGTGTTTACCTTTTAAATCACATTCAAAACTTAATACAGGCAATAATAATAAACATTTTTGTCAATTTTATTCATTAAGTAGCTCTAATAATCGGTTGCCGTTTTAATTTTCTCCCGAGCTAAAACTTCGAGAAACAGATTATGCACCACGTGCAAGAACTATGAAAGTTTTCAATCAAAGAAAGTAATGTGTGCATGCTTACAGCTCATCTACATCTCATGAATATGAATTTTTGTAAAGTTTTACAAATATTATATATTTTTCAATTTTTTGAAGTAATAAAATACCTTAGTGGTATTTTGAACGTTTGTATCTTTCTAAATAAACAAAATGAATAGTCTGACGACAATTTTTGGTTTTACAAAAAAATAAATTTTCGTAGACAATATGCCTTTAAAGATCATGGATTCTTTCCACAAGTTTAAGTAAATCTATCTGTTTACGACTGAAGTCGAAACACAAAATTGCTTACAAAAGTGGACTAAAAAACCGATGTTATGATGCATGACGAGTGGAACAGGTAAATATAGAATTCCATGATTAAGGGAGAAAACTCTATTTGAGGTCGAAACTAGGTGACCGTTAAAGTAGTTTAATTGTAACATTCTGGTAATTAAGTAATCTAATTGGTTGATTTATCTATCGCAAAAACGGGCACATAATCTTGTCTGTCAGGGGATGTCTGTCCAAGAAAATAATGAAAATAAATTGAATATGAGTAAATACAAAATCAGTGTTAGGCTATGAAATTGTATATTTGTATTCAAATTAATCCTACAAAATTTTACCCTGATAGTACAGCTAACTGATGAATCCGTGGCAGTGCAATCATAACAAGTTGAATCATAGGTGATAATAGGTACACCAGTACTGTAAGTCTGATTATCATTGGATATAGAAACAACGTAGTAGGATATCGAGGACGATGTAGAACGTTTACGTCTTGACGGAGATGTGGTCAAGGGACAGTTAACCGATGATTCGTCAAGTCTTGTTCCTTGTGTAAATACTCCTTCAGATTCCGTTGCTACAACATCATTACCAGACATCTGGAAAATAATACCGAGAATATTCAGTCATATAGGATTCAAAAGACAAGTGCCTTAATGTTTTACGTTTTTATGACGTATTATTAAAATATGTTTGAATGGTTTATAAGCATTTGTATTCTGAAAAACATAAAAGAAAAACATTTAGCAAAACATGAAGTATATTTTCAAAAACAAAGTGCATTTAGAAAACGACTTGTTTATGCACTTTAAAAGTATTTTCTATATTTGACATGTACATAAGTTTCTTGGAATTTTTAGTTAGCTAATTTATTGTACCTCTGCTGTTAACACTTGACAATAAGGACTCTCAACAAGATTTGTTCCATACAAAGTGCAATCCTGGTTGAGACCGGACGTGGAACCAATGAGAGATTCACTTGAGTAGCCTGTTGGGACAACCGGTGCAGCGTTGTCGTCCGTAGAACAATCATCACCGCTGTATCCAGAGTTGCAGGTACAGATACCTAAAATAACGATAAACCCTAGCATTCTTCATTTGATATTTTATTTGTATAAGATAAATTAAACTTCTTAAATGCCTAAGGGGTTATTTTTTACTACCATGCATATAACAAATTCTATTTGTTACAAAAAGGTTGTGCTTTGACCAAAAATTGAACAAAATATATTACTTGCAAGCTGCCTCTTGTTTAATTTAGCAGTTTATAGATCTAGAGTTCTATGTTAACTTATTCAACATTTTTATTTGGAACTATTGTAAAAACTTAAGTCCACATTTTAAAACCAAATCTTAAAATAGAAGTCAATTACCATTGCTGCAGGTTCCTCGAACCACCCCGTTCACCTCACAGTCTTTCGGACAAATCTGTTCCTTGACCGTCCGTGCAACAGTGGAAGTGTTCCATATGGTATTGTTGGTTCGTATAACTTTATCACATTGTGTTGTAAACATCTTAAAGGCGTCAGCACTCGATGCATTTGTTCCAGAAACCTGTACAACAGAAAACAATCTAAATACAAAACATTAAAAACATATATACTTTATAGAGCTCAATGTTATAAAGTTCACTTAAACATAGCAGTTTTTTAATCTAGGGACACTAGAAAAAATTAAAGTTTGTTATATATACTTTATAGAGCTCAATGTTATAAAGTTCACTTAAACATACCAGTTTTTTAATCTAGAGACACTAGAAAAAATTAAAGTTTGTAAAACCAACATTAAATCCTTTTTTCACTCGCTTTAAAGTATTTTGTGCGGTTAGTGTTACGACAAACGAAATTGTCATGGAGTAAAAGACAAATACATCATGTGAAATATTTGTTATGATGGTTGGTTGATTGCATTATAGTACCTGGATGTTCATGATACAATTCACCATAGACGAATCTTTATCAACGCCATTAATTTCTGAACATGACTGAGAGAGCACTTTACTGCTGAAATAGCTATAACAAGAGGCGTTGGCCGACGTTTCTGTCCAACCATTTTTCCATAGCATTGGCTGTGAAAAAAAATGTATAATTAAAGTATTTCAAAAACAGACTGCAGGTCGTATTAAAACATAAATATAAAAAAAATACTTTAAACAAGTACTTTAGTATTACCTACTAGGCATACGATTATATAAGATAAATTGTACAGGATTCAATGGCGTATTTTATAGTTTAAAAGTTATGCATAAACATTGCCTTGTTTTTTATACAAACAAATGCATTCACATAATTATTTAATCTTAAGCACAAATAGTAAACCCATTAAACCTCCATTCAAATAAAGGTAATTACAGAATTGCCGAATTAGGAGGACCCATCTTAATGTCAAAGAGAAAAGACAAAACACGAGGTCTTTTCGGGCCACGTAATTGAATAATTTGAAAAATAAATTAGTTTTTTATAGTGAATTTTGAACTGAGATGATTAACTCAGTCAAATTCGTAATGCAAATTCACGAATAATGTGAAGCAAATGGGCTTGGTCGTTTTTTTTTAATCTGGAGGGTATATCGAAGGAATCAATCTACCAAATGAATCGTTGTTAACAGAGAGGATATCATCAATATATCTTAAGTGAAATTAATGTAAAGGACCTTGCCTCTTTCATCTTCATGTTCTTAGCGAGTTTCTGAAGAAACTTACATCTATGGTCGATTCTTCCTCGGCAATATCAACATCAAACTTGTCGTCATCATTTGTGTTGGTTGATCGTTTTGAGACACCAAGACAGGGCCATTCAGCAGTTCTATAAGGAGGACACATAGGCATTGTTTCTGTCCAGCCGCAATATTCATCTGATGACTGCTCCGATTTTGTTTGTCCAGAGCAAGAGCAATACACAGAAGGCGCTGCCAATTTAGCATCTCTGCTCGATTTACGGAATAAACTCTCACTTGCAGGTACCCTTTCAAATGAAAGTATATACATATAAAACATGTAATTTTAAGACATACTTTTTTTAACACAATATATAGTGATTTAAAACATTGCAAATCTAGTAAAATTTATGAACTTTACTATTAAACTGAATATTGTTGTTTGTTGAATCATTTTTGGTTTATTATTTGTGTGTTGAGGTTGATGATGTTTTCGATAATGACATTAAATATTATTGATATTATATGCCTTATATGTATTCTTATAAGTTCAATTGTTTATATGAAACACCGTTTAACTTTCCTACTTATATAAAAACTAACTTCCATGTCCTTGCAAAAGAATTTGCGTTATCGTATAAAATTCCGTCTTTTCCTGTGAAATCGTCATTCTCAATCCCATTATTATTTCCACATAAACCTTCAACATTTTGTCTGTCAGACTTCGCCAAAGTCATGTAGATATTTAACAGTCTGTTATCTGTCTTCCAGATGTATACACTGGTGCCAGATGGTAAACGAACCTATGTAAACAATGTATAAATATATCAAACCTCTAGAACTCAAATACCGTAATTGGAGAAGTCAATTATAACCAGGGGGTTATAGATAGTAGAACTCTGTTCACGTGACAATGCAAGTAATGATAAATGTAGTCTTCAATATTCAGGTATCCTAAAAATATTTGGACGTTTTAGGACGAATTGAGAAGATTTTGCATTGCAAAATGAAGCAAATATCAGTAAAAATTAATATTTTTTTTACAAAGATGGCAGTATCTATTTGCGCAAGTTGCTCAAACTGCTTTGTTAAGAAACCACCAAAAAAAATTCAATCAATTATTACACAATAGTTTGTCTTGTATAAAAGGAATGTAGAATAAACTTGATCACAAAATATCAAGAGAGTCAAATTCGATTTTCTTTTTTGTATAGACGAAAAATTTAAATGTGTACCTCATATGAGCCCCATTGTTTATAGATGACAAGGTTACCACTAGAACATCCGATTCTCTTTACAATCCATCTCTGTGGACGTCCACTACACCCATATATGATGAAGACTTCTGACCCTGCTCTAATGGCAATGGCACAGTGCTCCGTCCAGACATCGGTAGGATCATATCTGTGTTGAATAACTGTTACCTACAATACCAGACGATAGCAAAGAAATGGGAGGAAAAAGTACTTAAGAAAATTAATATTTTTGGTTTTTGACTCTAAATAATGTATAAGTTTTAACAATTATGTTTATGATATTCAATTTTACTAAAAAAAGCTCTTAATGTCATTTTTCATAGATTTTTCATTCCTACATTTTCGTTAGACCTCTAGTTTTAAAGTATAATTACCAATGCTGGAAATTTTTCCGAAAGCTTTAATAACGAAATCAGAATTAACGAGATTTAACAGTCTTTAAATTTTGAATATTTTCGATATCCTCTGTAATCTCTTTAGGATGCATTGTGTACAATTGTTGATATACAATAACGGATGAACGAGAGTAATATTAATTGGTTGTACCTCTTCTGGCTTATTTTTGTGTCTCCATAACAGAAACTCTCCAGCGTCATGGAATCCATACCATCTACAAGAAAAAGGCACTAATGAAATGCTTAAAAGACATGATTTTATAATGAGACAAAATTTTCTTACATACACGATAAACGAAAAAATTGAAGGTTTTAAATAACAACAAGTATTGCAAGTCAACTGGCGCAAGTTGTCTCAAAACATTTCAAAGTGTTTTGTTACTAAATTACATTGTTTTGAATTGTTATATCAAAATGAATGGGAAGTATATGATAGAATACCTTGTTCCCAAATTTTAAGCCAGTCCATGTAGTTTTACACTGACAGGTTGTTCTCTAGAACAAAACACGCTTTTATAAATGTACTTATATAAACAATGAATCCATCGACCGAATATTAAATTTAAAACATTGACTTGTTCTTCCTTCATTTTACTTACTTCCAGTCAAAAGTCCAAAACACGGGATCGGTACCAGTGAAACAATCACCATAATACCAGTAATTCATCCATGATTGTTCCGAAAGCGGTTCTCGATCTACATTTATCTACAATCAAACAACAAATGGCTAAATTTTTTGTGTATCGTCTTTTGAAATCTTTAGATTCAGTACAAAAATAAATTTAATTGTAATACGAGCCGAAATTTAGATGGTTCCAAGTTTCATTTTTAAAATACAAAACCTAATTCAAGAAAGAAAGCGTCTTGACATTATATGAAATAAAGTGTCCTTGTGTATAATTAAATGATTGTAAAGTTCAATGTGTAAATCAAACAAAATTAAAACAAAAACAAAAAAAATACTCACTGTTACTTCTTCCATTTCGTATCCACTCCACAGCGTGTCATCACTAGAGCTTTCTACATAAAGTTTAAGTTTTGCCTGAGATTCTTGGTCACCTGAGGTATGTTCTGGGAGCTTTACTTTCACTTTCTGCCAGGTGTTATGGATGCTAGGTCCATCAAGGTCTAACCCACACATCGAAGGCTTAAGATGAGTGTATTTGAGGTCACAATAACCCGGCTGCCCGGCTGTTAGTGAATGTGTAAAGGTGTTCATCCCTAGAGAAATTTTACAGTTAGTAGTAGTACAGGCTAATGGTACAGTAGACTTGAAGCTAACCTCTATTTCCGATCCACTTGTGGTTCTAATAAGACTTTGATTGACCTGTGTATACAAAAAAAGAAAACATACTAAAATATAACAATACTCCTCAAAAATGTTAAAGTAAACTTTATTGTAAGAAATTAAAGAAGTTGTTATAAGTTGTAATGTTTAACCACATATTCATAATGAAAAGAACTAAAGAATAAAATTAGTAATTAGTTTTTACATTGTAATCTGTGTTCATGCAAAAGACGTCATTAAAGAAGTTAAATGTTCAATAGAATCAGGAACCTCATTAATTTCGGGTATTAAATGTGACTTTATAACGTAGTAATCTCACCTGTATGCCTGCAAAAAATTGTGGGCTTTCAATGAAGCTGCTGCCAGTGGAATGCACCCTTACGCCACATTTCACCTGAAATATAGACATAGTGAATTAACAAAACGTTTAAAAAGATCAGAAGTATAAGTTGATTTCCATCCATTTGCATGTGTAATAAAAATACTTGACTTCTAAACAATACATGATATTTTTACTTATTATCTTATATGTAACAGGCAGTTAAGCTAACATAAGATTTTGTTCTTCCAGTACATTACAAAATAAGACATAAACTTGTTTTAAGTTATAATCTAATTTGTGTACTAGTATCTAGCAAAACATACATCAAATCCAATCTTCTTTGGGCGAGTACTCCATGATGTACTTTGAAGAATGCCTCTTGTTCCACTTGAACTGGTCAGCTCAGATAACTGAATGTCAGTTTGAACAGTTATTTCATCACCGTCTATGGTCCATTGAACATCAACAGACAAGTCATTGGGTAAGGAAATGCCACCAGTGGGTGTTGCTTTACAGCGGAACGACAGTTGTTTTGTACCAGTGGTAGGAATGAACGGTTCACATGAAACCCCAATCAACCCATTAAGGTCTGTAAGTCCTGCAACCGACACATTAGTAATCTCTCATGAACTAACATGTTTTGAAAATAAATGTTTGTTCGTTTACAAACAGAACACAAATTCATACATTATAATATATGTTAACTAATACAAGGACACACACTAGATGATTTCACTACTAGAACGGACAAAACTACTTTAAAACTACAAGATTTACTGGACTCTGAAAATATCCAGTATTAAAAAAAATCAGTATTAATTCAGTTAATTCTTCTTGCAGTAAATTGAGTAAATTCAAGAATAGGTCCAGTAAAATCAACAATCAATACACTACACACTACTGGATCGGCCTTATAGATAACCTTTGAAATTGAACTTGAACTCTACTGAACAATTAACAAGTGCAGTGTAAACACGATTTGTCAAGTAAATTATGTCCTTTCAAAAGTTGCCTGTACTAGAGACATAGGCAACTACTTCTGTAATGCAAACTTATTTGTTGTTAATTATAGAAGCAGTCGCTAATATGTCCCGAAACTAACCTGGGGTTGTTGATACTGTTGATGGTGTGTCAGGCCCTGAAAAAAAAATCATATATATCAATGTGAAACAAACATACATTGAACCCAAAAATTCCCATTGAAAACACAAGCAATCTCAATGGTGACTACAGATGCTCCTCCCAGTCTTGTAAATTTTTCCAGATAAATATATGAAGCATGTTACAAACAAATTTTGGAATGATGAATCCAGGTTATCGTTGACAATTAACATAAATAAAACAAGCAAAACAAAGACTTTTAAAAAAGTTTTGAACTCCCGACAGTTCAGCCTTTTTATTTCAAATTCAAGTCAAACATGTTACAAGTTCCTTGTTTTAAATGAAATCATTTATATTGACTAATATTATGTTTAGAAAAACAAATTATATTTATAACGTTTCTTACAAAAAAATGAAACGGGTGAATAATATATTCCCCATAATTGTTTGTTTTTTATTTATGAAATGAACAAGAGGTAGGTAACCTGGTTATTGTTTCATAGGATTGGAAAATGGTACAGTTTGTGCCAGTTGAAGACCTTCGCATTCTTCAATTTGTATGTGTGACTGCTTTGTTTTGTCCCTCTTGAACGTTTGACATTCATTCCCCAAGGTCAATAGTTATTACCTTTATTTTCAAATGTATCAAATACAAAATTGCATAAATTCGTTAAACAGAAGGTAAATCTGCATACCTGAAAACGATTCTCATACCATTAGACTCATTGTTGATGCGGCATACTAATATCCAGAGGCCGGGATAAGTTGTTGCTAAGAAATATATATCGAAAAATGACAACCATCGCCAACATCTACCCGAAAAGGGAAATTGTATTGAGACTTCTGAATATAAAGCAAATTATATTCTGTAGTGTATATAGAATACATTAGGACATTTGTGCCTTGAACTTACCTTATCGCAATGTTGTTTGTGTACACACTAGGAATGTAAAAAAATCATAAGACTAGAAGAAAACATACATTATTTCATTATAAAATAAAAACAACTATGGGCGTCCCAAATGAGAAAGAAAATTACCTTTGGAACTTGTTGTGCTTGGGTACGGTGTCGAAATTGGCTGTGATCCATTTGGCATTGGTGGATAGGGTGTTGACACTGGCTGTGATCCATTTGGCATTGGTAAGAAAGGGGTCGACATTTGCTGTGATCCCTCTGGAATGACATGAACCCGCTTTTTTTTTGTCTTATCTTTGAGCATTTAACGCTTTTGTTTTGTATGCATTGATGCTAAATGAAAATAACCTTAGAAATTCCCATTTAATATACCAGAATCTTCTTACTTTTAATTAGATAATATAATGAACGATATTTGAACAATACTCTATGATTTTATAACTAAGTTTTAACTTTTTGAGATCAATCAATCTGAAAAAAAGGACTTTTTTGTTTTAAAGGTGTTGAAATTTCTTTAGTTAAAATTTCGTGAACATGTTATCAATAAGCGTATAACAATTAACATGACTGATACTTCACCAAAAGTTGAAGTACACTTCTCTTACCCATACAGTATCTGCCGCATCCCTGGTGTGGTCTCAAGTAGGCCACATTGTAGAAACTACAGTTCTTAACCTGAACGTCCCAGCTTTCCTCACAATTGCTTTTGTTCCCGACTTTACATGCAAGCATGTCTTTAGTGTCCCAAACGGATGGATATTCACCTGTATAACAATATTAAATGATCAAAAATACAGAAATTTCATCTTTACAATAGATATATGATAATATTAGTAATAAATCAGAATATTATGGAGCGGACCAGTTAAGATAACTATACAAAGCCTACTCTTTTTGCATCATCACTTTATAATTCTTAAGTAATTTGATACTCAATATTTTGACAATCATGTAAAATATTTCAATCAAAAACTTCCACAGACAGTTTCTTTTACAAAACCATCAAGAGGCAGACTAGAACTGAATTAAGGGGCACAGTTATCAATAATAGGAAGGAAGAAAAACCAAATAGGAATGCAAGCTGAGCCAACGAAAAAAAACAAAAACAAAACAGAGAGTAGTAGGTGTGTAAAATAATACCAGTTTGTGTATCAGACTTGTTCAAGTAAATCTAGGCACATTCCACAGTTTCAAAGGAACATGTATCCGATTAATGGCGTAAGAACTGTCTATTTCATGTTATTCATTTAAAGCATGTGGAATGTACCTTAATTTCTTTGATTTTAAAAAACCATGAAGTTGTATCAAGAATTTCAAGAAATTGTATACAGTTGGATTTTAAGGTCATTATAATCAGACATCCTTAAAGAAATATTTATTTTGCATAAGGAAAGAATCAGAGATACAAATAGGGCATCCGTCTTATGTCAAAAGTCCGAAAAGGCAAAAACAAAACCAGTAAACATGAACGAGAACATCAGTACGAAACAGACAACACAAAACCACACATAAAGAAAAACAACTGAAAAGCATTCAACATTGCGAACTAAGGTCTTAACGAGAGTAAACTAAGGTCGTAATGGAAGGGAACTAAGGTGCTCCGAAAGGGTAAACAGATCTTATTTGGTATAACACACCAGTGTCAGTAATTTAATTCATACAAACAAATTAAAACTAACACGAGACATGTTTTCATATTTTAAATCCAAAACATGTGTATTTGAAAGCAAGACAACATGTTTATAACCTTTATTCATCTAGATTTAACAGCTTTCAAAAATAATAATAGATTTAATTACAATACTGTACTTCGTTTGTCACTTTTTGTTAGAGACTTTGGCCTTTTTGGTACATTTAACTATTTTCTTAAAGGGAAAGTTCACAAAAAAATGAAAATTTGTCATATGATTTCTAATGCATTATCTAATTATGCTATATCATTTAAACTTTTATTTTCAATTTAATAAGCTGACAAAAATGGAATTTTATAGAATAAGTGATAAAAAATTCTTATTAAAATTAACAAAATTGAGTTATTCTTTAATAAGTAATAATGATTGTTTGGTATAAAAATCAATTTAAATAAGTCATTTTTAATTATCTAAGTCATGTTGTGTTGTGATAATCTTGCATATAAATCACATTAGTGTTTTAAATGCTAGAATGAAAATAGAATTATCTAGTACATAAAACTTTGTTTCTGAATGTTTGTATATTAGCTTTTGACACCTGTAGGTATTGGTAATTAGAATTTCCTGTTTATTTCACCCCAAGTCAGCTGTGACTAATTACATTTATGTTTACCTAACCATTACACAGGTACCTGCTGAGAGACAATGACAATAAATTCACATTAATTAACACTTTGAGCAAACCCAGTGGGGAATTAGAAAAAGAATGACCCCTAATTTACATAATTATATCACAATTATTTTCAATGAAATATGATGGCTTACATTTAAATACACAACTTCTTCCTTACTGATAGTAAATAAAAATATTTTTGTTTTAATTATAGAATTTTAATTATAATTAATTGATTATAAAGTTCAATTTAAAAGAAAAAGATTATAGATTAATAAAACGTTTTTTAAAAAGATTTTTATATAGAAAGTTATTTGAAAATATTAAATGATCTTGTTGACTTTTGATAATTTTAATTATTTTGTTGGTTATTGGATGTACCACATGATTTCTTAAACGTTTGAACTAATATGATTTTTGGCTACTCAGTAGAAATTCTGATTAACCGAAGTAGTCCCCTAATGTAGGTAACATAACAGGAATTAAGTATTGCGCAACCGGAAGTCAGACTGTGACAGAGCTTGAAGCTAGATATTAAAACTTTGCTGGACTGTGATTGGATTATAATATCAAGACTGGATTATCATTGTATGTTTTCAAGTTTTTAAATGGACGTAGTTTAATAAAATAAGAATAAAATTTTCCCCATGATGGATAATTTTTTTGGGTGATTTTTCAAACAAGGATGAAATTTTCATTAACACCGGAGAAATTTGTATGTAAACATCCGCCAGCTGAACTCGGCATTCAACAGCTCTCTCAAAAGGCGGTCAACATATGATTCGACACCACTTATTCAATGGGAAAAAGGTTACACCATATAGATTTAATTTTATTTACATCAAACACTCTTCAGGGAAAGGTTGAAAGACTGAAAATAGTTGTTTGATTATAAAGGGGAAGCAATTACCATCATGTTCCCTATAGCCAAAATTATGTTTCTGTGTTTTCTTAACTCAAGCTTTTTATATCCACTTGTTTTGGTCTTATTTATTCATATCAAGTCTAATTGAAGTCCATAGTCACACCATCACTTAGTATTTCTGTTTTTGGGCTCAAATAGAACACATTTTGAAAAATACATTGATTTCAATGGAATTTTATGCCGCAGTCACATTATTTGTCTTCTGTGTGTCTCTTCTTATCTAAATTACTTGCCGTACTTACTGAATAAGTCATTTAGTAAAGCCCTACTCACAAAAGCTGAACAAACCTTTCATTGATTTCATTATTTTTTTCAACAGCTATGGACTTAGCACCAGAATCAACATTTGCGCCATGAATGCATAAGAGGGGAAGAAAAATTATGGATCAATGATAGGCTTCAACTATGGTTTATAAAGCATTCTTGCTCATACGCAGGTAAATTTCTATCAAATTCTGTATAACGTGTTGAAATATTTATGTTCATTTTTCTTTATTTACATATTGCGACGTGGCAGTTAAAAATATTTTAGACGGCTAATTTTCTAGGTACACAATTTTCATTCCTTTTCTTTGTTTAGAATAAATCCCCATTCAACTGCTCAATGTGGAAAATAAGTAGCAATACTATGTATCTTTCCTACTAAAAAGATAAGAACAGAAAACATTGCTTAAAATTTTGTTTATTTAGACATTGTGTGTTGTTATATTTTGTAGGATTTTCATCGTTGGCCGCAGCCGAACAGTAGACATTCTTAAATCACCACAGGAAGTTAAAAAAGAGGTACAAAGATTTGAAAACTTTTCGTTATTCTTAAAAACAGATTAAAATACAAGAAAAAAGTGTTTTGCGAACAAATGTCATGCAGGCCTAACAGTATAGGTAACATAACAGGAATTAAGTATTGCGCAACCGGAAGTCAGACTGTGACAGAGCTTGAAGCTAGATATTAAAACTTTGCTGGACTGTGATTGGATTATAATATCAAGACTGGATTATCATTGTATGTTTTCAAGTTTTTAAATGGACGTAGTTTAATGAAATAAGAATAAAATTTTCCCCATGATGGATAATTTTTTTGGGTGATTTTTCAAACAAGGATGAAATTTTCATTAACACCGGAGAAATTTGTATGTAAACATCCGCCAGCTGAACTCTCAACATTCAACAGCTCTCTCAAAAGGCGGTCAACATATGATTTGACACCACTTATTCAATGGGAAAAAGGTTACACCATATAGATTTAATTTTATTTACATCAAACACTCTTCAGGGAAAGGTTGAAAGACTGAAAATAGTTGTTTGATTATAAAGGGGAAGCAATTACCATCATGTTCCCTGTAGAGTAGGGGACTATTTCAAATAAATAATCTCCAATATCTTTGTTATAAGTTAAGATATGAGAGAAAAAATTTGCACACTCTTATAAAGCATTGTTCTGAACAATTTAAGACCATATGTCAAAAATCGTGAACTTACCCTTTAAACAATAAAAAAACTTAAGAAATAGACATATTGCATTTAAAAATGTGTACTCCGTATCTTTAACTTTGAATAAACTACTTATGAAATATTTCAAACATGAAATGTACATGATGTTTAAGTCATTGAAAACAAAATTACAAATATATAATAAACATATTGTAAAATTTTCACGACAAAGGAGCGTATTCGTAATCGTCTTTGACAAATAATCTCATCCACCATACTTTCATTATTTTAACCTTTCTTAGACGAATAATTGCAAAAGTTGCTTTGTGAAAAGCAGCATATGAAATTTGCTTCAGTTTTAGTGAGAGTTTTTGTTGCTGGTTTCAGCGTAGTTTAGGTATATACTGTAGAGTCCATGACAACACCTTGGCTTGACTTCGGTTATGTGTGTTTGTTTTTAGATTTGAATGTCCATTGGGTAGTTTTTTATCAAAATAACTTAGAATTCATATCCTTCAGTTCCTAATTTCAAATGTTCGACCATTTTGAAAGACACCAATTTTTGATTAAGTCAGGTCGAGTTTGAAAATCTGCTTTGAAAATATATTCTCATTATACATGAAGAATTTGTCAAACTTGAAATAGTATTTATATAAATTCAACTAAATATTAAAATAGATACGACTCCATCAAATTTTGTTCAATGGCCTCATGGGAGCCCATAAGGTGTTCCTTTTACCCACAATACACTTACAATGTAGTGGACACATATTCCTATAAAACAACTACATATCATGACAAACAATCCTACAAACTTTCACCAAAATTCGTTAACAGTAGGCTCTCCCACAATGTTCATATGACCTAAAGTGAACAAAGTCGATACAGGCCCGTTACTGCGGTAAAATATGATGAAAAACAATCCTAAAAAATATCAGCAACATTCGTTGAGCTTTCTCAGAGGATTTGTGCCCTTAAAGTATTATTATAACCTACAATGAACAAAGTCGGTGAAAGCCACTTACTCCTATAACATTTGTTGAATCAAATGGTATCATTTAAAACAATCCTATAAAATTTCATCAAAATCTGCTAAGAAGTCTCAGGGGAATAGAAACCACTTAAATGTGATAGACGGACGGACGATGATCGATACTAGGTCCCTCCGTAGCGTTGCGGTGGGAGACAAAAATATGATTTCACAATGATCCTCCATCTTATTGTTCACGGACATGACCCGTGCTTAACTTCTCTAAGGAACTTGTTCACGATCATTTTCATGGGTAAAACAATTCTCAATTTTGGAAAAGAACGTTATGACAGCTTACCGTCAAACCAAATAGGATAATTTGAAGAACATTGTCCTTGAGCTGGTGGAGAAGTTGGTACATTTTCGAAATTACTGAAGGCATACCATCCCTCAATCACATTGTCACATTCTTCCTCCCCTACAAGCATCTGGTCTACTTTTCTATTGTCGTCACTTATTTCTGCATAGAAGTTATAACACGGGTCTCCAAAAGATGAGTCATTAGCTTGAATATAAAAAAAACAACAAATATTGTAAATCTTTCAAAAACCCAAACAATGAAACTTTCTTTTACTTAGAACAAAATAATTTAAATGAAATAATGTATTTTATGATATATTACATTAATAGAATTTGAAAACTATGTATATATATAACACAGGCCTCATCAAAAATGTATCTGCTGAAATACGTATTTCCCGTGGCTATTCAATAAAAACAAATTCACAAACACTACTTATGAAATGGACGGGCTTTGTAACTGTCAAAACTTTTAAGTAATTCCTACATTTATCACAGAAAAGATTTTGTGCCATCAAACTTTTTAAAACAACAATTTCCTTTGCTATGCCTGTACCAAGTCAGGTGAGTTGTGATCATCCATTTTGCCGGTGTGTCTGTGTCTTATTTGTTGTCTTGGAAATTTCAGATAGATAATACAAATTTGGTAGTTTTGTTATTTTTATTAGTCATAACATTGGTTCCAGCTCAAAATATATTGGTTTTATTGTTGTGTGCTCATCATATCCATGTTTTTTGTTTTGTTTTCTTTTTTGGTGGAGTGTCTTTGATGAGCCTTGAGTAGACAAAACCCGGTGTAGCAAAAATTATTACTCAGCTGTAATAAGAAAATTCCTTATTAATTCGAAGACTATGGTGACATATATTTCAATTAAAATTACTAGAAAAAATGAATGTGTTTATAAACAGCTGTAAAAAAAGAACGAGCATTACCATTGAAACGTGATGTACTTGAGTATGATGGATGGGGTGTTGACATTGGCTGTGATCCATTTGGCATTGGTGGGTATGGTGTCGACATTGGCTGCGATCCATTTTGCATAGGTGGGTAAGGTGTCGACATTGGCTGTGAACCATTTGGCATTGGTTGGTGAGGTGTCGACATTGGCTGTGATCCATTTGGCATTGGTGGGTATGGTGTCGACATTGGCTGTGATCCATTTGGCATTGGTGGGTAATGTGTCGACATTGGCTGTGATCCATTTGGCATTGGTGGGTAGGATGTTGACATTGGCTGTGATCCATTCGGCATTGGTGAGTAGGTACTTGACATTTTCTGAGGTCCCTCTGGAATGTCATTGTAAATTTTCTGAGGTTTTATTTTCCTTTTGAGCACTTAACGCTGTTGTATTGTATGCTTTTATGGAGAATGAAAATTTCTTTAAGAATATGCCCATTTTAAAATATCAGTATCTTCCTAGTTTTAATCAAATAATATCAATGTATTTTGAACAATACTTTATGACTTAAGGTTAGTGAGGACACCTGCCATGTGACCAAAAACAGCTGAAAAAAAAAACAAGTGCAGACGTCCCAAATACCTTGAAACTTGTGTTAAATAGTTTAATTCAATAAAACTTAATCAAAATAAATTATTTTATTAATTTTAATACAAATAAAACAACCTTTCCTTCATAAATGAATTTTTCAAATAAAACAAGGGAGATAATCCACTTGAAAAATGACCAAATAATTACAAAGATTTGTGAAGTAGAGAGAAAAGTAAACTGGTGACCCCCAGTTTTTATTGTTTTATTTCAAAATATTGTGTATTTCAATGATTTTTATCAAATAAAAATAAAATTTAAATTCGTGGATTTTTTTCTGCGACAAGATTTTATGCTAATTATTTGGCCTCTCCTATATAATCTATAGTAATTTGGGACAACTTTGAGCCTAAATTGGAAAACAAGCCTGGAAAGGAGGGTCCAATATTTTTACATAAGATAAAGTATACACCTAATACTAATATATCCAAAAATTGTTCATTTTAAATTCGGAATTTTTTTTGGGGTCAGGTGTCCTCACTAACCTTAAGCTTTAAAAATCTGGTAAATGTAAAAAATTATCTTTGTTCCTGAAGTCAATTTCATTAATTAACATGCTGTTAACATATCTTCCTTTTATCTTACCCATACAGTATCTGCCACATCCATCGTGAGGTTTCAGGTAGGCCACATTATAGTAACTACAGTTCTTGACTTGAACGACCCAGCTTTCATCACAATCACTAGTGTCACTGACTTTACAAGCTAACATTTCCTTGGTATTCCATTCTGTTGGATATTTGCCTGTGAAAGAAAATAGTAAACGGGATTTCATAAACCAGGTAATTCACTCTATAGAATACTAGATAACAGACAAATAGTGATATTACTAGCAACTAACATCTCAACATTGCATTGCAACAATAGTTAACTTTAGTGCTTCAAAATAAAAATCAAAATCAAAATCTTACCGTCAAACCAGATTGGAGTATTTGATGAACATTGTCCTGGAGCTGGTGGGGAAGTTGGTACATTTTCGAAATTACTAAAGGCATACCATCCCTTGGTCACATTGTCACATTCTTCCTCTCCTACAAGCATCTGTCCAACTTTTCTATTGTCGTCACTTATTTCGGCGTAGAAATTATAACACGGATCCCCAATAGATGTGTCGTTGGCTTAAAAAACAATAAAAAGTGTACTTATTTGATATTCCTATGACTGTACAATTGTTCTGAATTGTGACACAGTGTTTTATCATTTCTTTATTAATAGCTGACTATCAATATCCCAGTTTCGATAGTATTGTAATTTACCTTGATCAGTCATCTGTTGTTTTTTACAAGCACGTTTTTTTGCTTAACCATTGTAAGTTTGTGTGAAAAGCTTATTAAACACTTCCACAGTATATAT
The DNA here is from genome assembly GCA_963971305.1 of Arcuatula senhousia. NCBI lineage: Eukaryota > Metazoa > Mollusca > Bivalvia > Mytilida > Mytilidae > Arcuatula > Arcuatula senhousia. The sequence continues at coordinate 59,397,044 of OZ020309.1, forward strand.
TCATACGAGTATGGTTTTCTTCTATCCCTTTTTAAACTACAGAAAATTGGTAAAAAATTGCAGGAGAAATGAAAACCATTTCACAGATGCTGAAGTTAAATTCCACCAATCATAACGATCTGATGGTTTTTTTTTCAAAAAATAGAATTGAAGTTTGGCGAAATTTGTTTTGATTGGTGTCTAAGAAATTGACACACGAGGAAGGCGTTGTAAAACACTCTATGACAAACGTGATGACTTCAACTTTCCGATAGTCATCTTTCCCTTTCTGTGAAGGAACATTCTATCCGCTCCAGCATATAAAATTTACGTATCACAATTGATTTTTTTCCAAACGTGTGGGGAGTAAAGCGACTTCCATGATATAGCTACACGACTGACAAGCAAATTGCTAACACAGGGGTACGTTGCTCCCATTTTGTTGTCATCACTGAAGAAATATTACGAAAGATATCATATGCTTGTAGACAAATACTAGATACAAGAAAACTATACTCGTATGAATATATACTATGGAAGTTTTTAATAGGCTTCTTTCTCTCATATGAGCACAGACGTTTGTTTGACATGGAGTTTGGTAATTTCATCCTTTTCGGGTTCGACAAACACAAATCGATCTTTGGCAACGCGACGGGTGTGATATAGCAAGCAGAAATTACTTACTCTTCCGGAGCACCTGAGGTCACTCTCTTTTCGACTTGAATTCACGTTACTTAATATGGGGTAGTTGTTACGTGTGTTTTTTTGTGTGTGGTTTATTTCGTTGTGGTAATTTTTTGTCAACCAACTTTGTCTCTGTCTTTTCGGTATAATATTTCAGTATGATGTTTGATTACGCTTTAGTACACTTTTGCTTCTTTTATTCTTGAATCTACAATCAAGCTTACATGTATATTGTACGACAATTATTTATTAGTTTACATCAAAATCTTACAAACAAACGGGCAAAAAATATTAAAATGCAATTCTAATAAACTTACGCATAGGTGGGTACGGTGCCTCAGTGGAGCTCATGATCCCAGGGAATGGCGGGTATGGAGTAGAACCTCCTGTACGGGACTCTATCAAATGAGGTTAATATTAAATGAATAACAACAATAAAAAAGCTTGTTAATTTTCATAGTTTCAAACAAATAAATACCGACTACCCACATTCGTGTTAAAAATGTCAAATAAAACTTGACAAAATCATACGAGAAACTGTTTACAAAAGAATTAAAACATAATAAAATGGGGTAAGAAGTTTTGTTTTAAATTTTATTCCTGAATCATGCTTAACCAACGTCCAGATTGTTTTTAAACCTTACCCATACAGTATCTGCCACATCCATCGTGAGGTTTCAGGTATGCCACATTGTAGTAACTACAGTTCTTGACTTGAACGACCCAGCTTTCCTCACAATCACTAGTGGTACTGACTTTACAAGCTAACATTTCCTTGGTATTCCATTCTGCTGGATATTTGCCTGTGAAAGAAAATAGTAAACGGGATTTCATAAACCAGGTAATACACTCTATAGAATACTAGATAACAGACAAATAGTGATATTACTAGCAACTAACATCTCAACTTTGCATTGCAACAATAGTTAACTTTAGTGCTTCAAAATAAAAATCAAAATCAAAATCTTACCGTCAAACCAGATTGGAGTATTTGATGAACATTGTCCCGGAGCTGGTGGAGAAGTTGGTACATTTTCGAAATTACTAAAGGCATACCATCCCTCGGTCACATTGTCACATTCTTCCTCGCCTACAAGCATCTGTCCAACTTTTCTATTGTCGTCACTAATTTCGGCGTAGAAATTATAACACGGGTCGCCAATAGATGTGTCGTTGGCTTAAAAAACAATAAAAGTGTTCTTATTTGATATTCCTGTGACTGTACAATTGATCTGAATTGTGACACAGTGTTTTATCATTTCTTTATTAAAAGCTGACTATCAATATCCTAGTTTCGATAGTATTGTAATTTACCTTGATCGCTCATCTGTTGTTTTTTACAAGCACGTTGTTTGCTTAACCATTGTAAGTTTGTGTGAAAAGCCTATCAAACACTTCCATAGTATATATTCATACGAGTATAGGTTTCTTTTATCCCTTGTTAAACTACAGAAAATTGGTAAAATATTGCAGGAGAAATGAAAACCATCTCACAGATGCTGAAACTTAATTCCACCAATCATATCGATCTGATGTTTTTTTCTTCAAAAAATAGAATTGAAGCTTGCCGAAATTTGTTTTGATTTGTGCCTTAGAAATTGCCACACGAGGAAAGCTTTGTAAAACAATCTATGACAAACGTGATGACTTCAACTTTCCGATAGTCATCTTTCCCTTTCTGTGAAGGAACATTCTATCCGCTCCAGCATATGGAATTTACGTATCACAATTGATTTTTTTTTCCAATCGTGTGGGGAGCAAAACGACTTCCATGATATAGCTACACGACTGACAAGCAAATTGCTAACACAGGGGTACGTTGCTCCCATTTTGTTGTCATTGCTCAAGAAATATTACGAAAGATATCATATGCTTGTAGACAAATACTGGATTTCTTTCTCTCAGATGAGCACAGACGTTTGTTTGACATAGAGTTTGGTAATTTCATCCTTTTCGGGTTCGACAAACACAAAATCGATCTTTGGCAACGCGACGGGTGTGATATAACAAGCAGAAATTTCTTACTCTGCCGGAGCACCTGAGGGCACTATCGCTTCAACTTGAGTTCACGTTACTTAATGTGGGGTAGTTGTTGCATGTGTTTTTTTTTTGTGTGTGGTTTATTTCGTTGTGATAATTGTTTTGTCAACCAACTTTGTCTCTGTCTTTTCAGTATAACATTTCAGTATGATGTTTGCTTACGCTTTAGTACAGTTTTGCTTCTTTTATTCCTGAATCTACAATCAAGCTTACATGTATATTGTAAGACTTTTTTTTGATTAGTTTACATCAAAATCTTACAAACAAACGGGCAAAACATATTATAATGCAATTCTAATAAACTTACGCATAGGTGGGTACGGTGCCTCAGTGGAGCTCATGATCCCAGGGAATGGCGGGTATGGAGTAGAACCTCCTGTACGGGACTCTATCAAATGAGGAAAACATTTAATGATTAACAGATATCAAAAAGCTTGTTAATTTTCCTAAGTTCAGACAAATCAATACCGACTACCCACATTCGTGTTAAAAATGTCAAATAAAACTTGACAAAATCATACGAGAAACTGTTTACAAAAGAATAAAAACATAATGAAATGGGGTAAGAAGTTCTGTTTTAAATTTTATTCCTGAATCATGCTTAACCAAAGTCCAGATTGTTTTTAAACCTTACCCATACAGTATCTGCCACATCCATCGTGAGGTTTCAGGTAGGCCACATTGTAGTAACTACAGTTCTTGACTTGAACGACCCAGCTTTCCTCACAGTCATTAGTGTCACTGACTTTACAAGCTAACATTTCCTTGGTATTCCATTCTGTTGGATATTTGCCTGTGAAAGAAAATAGGAAACGGGATTTCATAAACCAGGTAATACACTCTATAGAATATTAGATAACAAACAAATAGAGATATTACTAGCAACTAACATCTCAACTATGCATTGCAACAATAGTTAACTTTAGTGCTCCAAAATAAAAATTAAAATCTAAATCTTACCGTAAAACCAGATTGGAGTATTTGATGAACATTGTCCCGGAGCTGGTGGGGAAGTTGGTACATTTTCGAAATTACTAAAGGCATACCATCCCTCGGTCACATTGTCACATTCTTCCTCTCCTACAAGCATCTGTCCAACTTTTCTATTGTCGTCACTTATTTCGGCGTAGAAATTATAACACGGGTCGCCAATAGATGTGTCGTTGGCTTAAAAACAATAAAAAGTGTACTTATTTGATATTCCTTTGACTGTACAATTGTTCTGAATTGTGACACAGTGTTTTATCATTTCTTTATTAATAGTTGACTATAAATATCCCAGTTTCGATAGTATTGTAATTCACCTTGATCGCTCATCTGGTTTTTTTTACAAGCACATTTTGCTTAACCATTGTAAGTTTGTGTGAAAGCCTATCAAACACTTCCATAGTATATATTCATACGAGTATAGTTTTCTTCTATCCCTTTTTAAACTACAGAAAATTGGTAAAATATTGCAGGAGAATTGAAAACCATTTCACTGATGCTGAAACTAAATTCCACCAATCATATCGATCTGATATTTTTTTTCAAAAGATAGAATTGGAGTTTGGCGTAATTCGTTTTGATTTGTGCCTTAGAAATTGACACACGAGGAAAGCTTTGTGAAACACTCTATGACAAACGTGATGACTTCAACTTTCCGATAGTCATCTTTCCCTTTCTGTGAAGGAACATTCTATCCGCTCCAGCATATGGAATTTACGTATCACAACTGATTTTTTTTCCAAACGTGTGGGGAGTAAAGCGATTTCCATGATATAGCTACACGACTGACAAGCAAATTGCTAACACAGGGGTACGTTGCTCCCATTTTGTTGTCATCACTCAAGAAATATTACGAAAGATATCATATGCTTGTAGACAAATACTGGATTTCTTTCTCTCAGATGAGCACAGACGTTTGTTTGATATAGAGTTTGGCAATTTCATCCTTTTCGGGTTCGACAAACACAAAATCGATCTTTGGCAACGCGACGGTTGTGATATAGCAAGCAGAAATTACTTACTCTTCCGGAGCATCTGAGGTCACTCTCGTTTCGACTTGAGTTCACTTTACTTATTGTGGGGTAGTTGTTACGTGTGTTTTTTGTGTGTGGTTTATTTCGTTGTGATATTTTTTTGTCAACCAACTTTGTATCTGTCTTTTCGGTATAATGTTTCAGTTTGATGTTTGATTACGCTTTAGTACACTTTTGCTTCTTTTATTCCTGAATCTACAATCAAGCTTACATGTATATTGGAAGACATTTTTTTATTAGTTTACATCAAAATCTTACAAACAAACGGGCAAAAAATATTGAAATGCAATTCTAATAAACTTACGCATAGGTGGGTACGGTGCCTCAGTGGAGCTCATGATCCCAGGGAATGGCGGGTATGGAGTAGAACCTCCTGTACGGGACTCTATCAAATGAGGTTAATATTAAATGAATAACAAAAATAAAAAAGCTTGTTAATTTTCATAAGTTCAAACAAATCAATACCGACTACCCACATTCGTGTTAAAAATGTCAAATAAAACTTGACAAAATCATACGGGAAACTGTTCACAAAAGAATTTAAACATAATAAAATGGGGTAAGAAGTTTTGTTTCAAATTTTATTCATGAATCATGCTTAACCAAAGTCCAGATTGTTTTTAAACCTTACCAATACAGTATCTGCCACATCCATCGTGAGGTTTCAGGTAGGCCACATTGTAGTAACTACAGTTCTTGACTTGAACGACCCAGCTTTCATCACAATCACTAGTGTCACTGACTTTACAAGCTAACATTTCCTTGGTATTCCATTCTGTTGGATATTTGCCTGTGAAAGAAAATAGTAAACGGGATTTCATAAACCAGGTAATACACTCTATAGAATACTAGATAACAGACAAATAGTGATATTACTAGCAACTAACATCTCAACATTGCATCGCAACAAGAGGAGAGGTGCTCCAAAATAAAACTAAAAAAACTACATCTTACCGTCAAACCAGATGGGAGTATTTGATGAACATTGTCCCGGAGCTGGTGGGGAAGTTGGTACATTTTCGAAATTACTAAAGGCATACCATCCCTCGGTCACATTGTCACATTCTTCCTCGCCTACAAGCATCTGTCCAACTTTTCTATTGTCGTCACTTATTTCGGCGTAGAAATTATAACACGGGTCGCCAATAGATGTGTCGTTGGCTTAAAAAACAATAAAAAGTGTACTTATTTGATATTCCTGTGACTGTATAATTGTTCTGAATTGTGACACAGTGTTTTATCATTTCTTTATTAATAGCTGACTATCAATATCCCAGTTTCGATAGTATTGTAATTTACCTTGATCGCTCATCTGTTGTTTTTTACAAGCACGTTTTTTGCTTAACCATTGTAAGTTTGTGTGAAAGCCTATCATACACTTCCATAGTATATATTCATACGAGTATAGTTTTCTTCTATCCCTTTTCAAACTACAGAAAATTGGTATAATATTGCAGGAGAAATGAAAACCATCTCACAGATGCTGAAACTAACATCCACCAATCATATCGATCTGATGTTTTTTTTTCAAAAAATAGAATTGAAGTTTGTCGAAATTTGTTTTGATTTGTGCCTTAGAAATTGACACACGAGGAAGCTTTGTAAAAAGCTCTATGACAGACGTGTTGACTTCAACTTTCCTATAGTCAACTTTCCCTTTCTATGTAGGAACATTCCGTCCGCTCCAGCATATTGAATATACGTGTTACAATTGATACTTTTTCCAATCGTGTTGAGTAAAGCGACTTCCATGATATAGCTACACGGCTGACAAGCAAATTGTTAACACAGGGGTACGTTGCTCCCATTTTATTGTCACCACTCAAGAAATATAACGGAAGACATCATGTGCTTGTAGACAATTACGGGATTTCTTTCTCTCAGATGAGCACAGACGTTGGTTTGACATAGAGTATGGTAATTTCATGCTTTCCGGATTCGACAAACATTAAATCGATCTTTGGCAACGCGACGGGTGTGATATAGCAAGCATGAATTACTTACTCTTCCGGAGCACCTGAGGTCACTCTCGTTTCGACTTGAGTTCACGTTACATAATGTGGTTTAGTTGTTACGTGTTTTTTTGTGGTTTGTTTTGTTGTGATAATTTTTTGTCAACCAACTTTGTCTTTTCGGTATAATAATTTATTTTAATGTTTGATTTCCCTTTTAGTACACATTTGCTTCTTTTATACCTGAATCTACCATCAAGCTTACATGAATATTGTTAGACATTTTTTTATCTGCAATTCTAATAAACTTACGCATAGGTGGGTATGGTGCTTCAGTGGAGCTCATCATTCCAGGGAATGGCGGGTATGGTGTAGAACCTCCTGTACGGGACTCTATCAAATGAAGTAAACATTAAATGAATACTAAAATTAAAAAAGCTTTTTTTAAACTTTCAAGAGTTTAAACAAATCAATACCGATTACCCACATTAGTGTTAAAAATGTCAAATAAAACTTGACAAAATCATACGAGAAACTGTTTACAAAAGAATAAAACAGAATGGAATGAAATTGGAAGGTTTTTTATTTTTATTCCTAAATCCTGCTTGACCAACGTCCAGATTGTTTTTAAACCTTACCCATACAGTATCTGCCACATCCATCGTGAGGTTTCAGGTAGGCCACATTGTAGTAACTACAGTTCTTGACTTGAACGACCCAGCTTTCATCACAATCACTAGTGTCACTGACTTTACAAGCTAACATTTCCTTGGTATTCCATTCTGTTGGATATTTGCCTGTGAAAGAAAATAGTAAACGGGATTTCATAAACCAGGTAATACACTCTATAGAATACTAGATAACAGACAAATAGTGATATTACTAGCAACTAACATGTCAACTTTGCATTGCAACAAGAGTTAACTTAAGTGCTCCACAATAAGAAAAAAACTAAATCTTACCGTCAAACCAGATTGGAGTATTTGATGAACATTGTCCCGGAGCTGGTGGGGAAGTTGGTACATTTTCGAAATTACTAAAGGCATACCATCCCTCGGTCACATTGTCACATTCTTCCTCGCCTACAAGCATCTGTCCAACTTTTCTATTGTCGTCACTTATTTCGGCGTAGAAATTATAACACGGGTCGCCAATAGATGTGTCGTTGGCTTAAAAAACAATAAAAAGTGTACTTATTTGATATTCCTGTGACTGTACAATTGTTCTGAATTGTGACACAGTGTTTTATCATTTCTTTATTAATAGCTGACTATCAATATCCCAGTTTCGATAGTATTGTAATTTACCTTGATCGCTCATCTGTTGTTTTTTACAATCACGTTTTTTGCTTAACCATTGTAAGTTTGTGTGAAAAGCCTATTAAACACTTCCATAGTATATATTCATACGAGTATAGCTTTCTTCTGTCCCTTTTTAAACTACAGAAAATTGGTAAAATATTGCAGGAGAAATGAAAACCATTTCACAGATGCTGAAACTAAATTCCATCAATCTTATCGATCTGATGTCTTTTCAGAAAAATAGAATTGGAGTTTGGCGAAATTCGTTTTGATTTGTGCCCGAGAAATTGTATTTAATATTATTTCAGAGTTTGGCTTTAGTGCCGTGTGGAGGTCGTAAAAAGCGTCCCCGTGCTTCAGTTGTATGCTCTTATATATTTTCGATTACTGGAATATGTGTTGGAAAGACACAGTTTACATTTTTCCAAAACTTGACAACGTTTGGCTATTTCTTTAAAAAGTGATAAATTTATTTGTTTGGTCATTGTTGTTATATTTTTTGGCTTCTGTTTTTGTTATATCAAATCTTATATACTACTGGTTTTCCAAAGTTTTTACTCCTAGCGTGTCTGATGAAGGTTAATCCAGAAAACGCTTAATACGCAAAGAAATTTTGTATTGTACATTCAATATGTGGATCGTGTCTTTCTGGCACATATTCCATATTCTTTCGTATTTAATACACTAGGAAGGCTTTGGAAAAAACTCTTATGACAAACGTGATGACTTCAATTTTCTAAAAGTCAACTTTTCCTTTCTGTGTAGCAACATTATATGGAGTTTACACATCTCAATCGATTCCTAGTCCAAGCATTTTGGGATTTTACCGACTTCCTTGATGTAACTTCACGGATGATAACCAATTTATTACCACAGGGTACGTTGCTTCTAGGTTGTTGTCATCACTCAAGAAGTTTTATCGAAGACATCATGTGCTTGCAGACAAATACGGGATTTCTATCTATCAGATGAGCACAGTTGTAAGATTGACATAGAGTTTGGTAATATCATCCTTTCCTGTTTTGACCAACATTGAATCGATCTTTTGCAACGTGATCAACGTGTTTTAGCGAATAGGAACTGCTTTTTTTTCGGAGCACCTGAGTTCACGCCCGTTTTGACTTGAGTTGACGTTGAAGTTTAGTTGTTATGTGTGTTTTTGTTTGTTATGTGGTTTGTTTCGTTGTGATGATTTTTTGTCAACCAAGTTTGTTTTTGTTTTTTCGGTAACACGATGTTTGATTATCCCTTTGGTACAAATTTGCTTCTTTTATACGTGAATCTACAATCTGCTTATATTGTAAGACAAATTCTTATTAGTTTACATCTAATTTTAACAATCAAACGAGCAAAAAACCATGTCAAGCAATTTTAATAAACTTACGCATAGGTGGGTATGGTGCTTCAGTGGAGCTCATCATTCCAGGGAAAGGCGGGTATGGAGTAGAACCTCCTGTATGGGACTCTATCAAATGAGGTAAACATTTAATTATTTACAGATATCAAAAAGCTTGTTAACTTTCATGAGTACAAACAAATCAATCAATACAGATTACCCTCTTTCATTTTAAAAATATGTAATAAAACATGAAAAAAGTCATACAAGAAACTGCTTACAAAAATGAAACATAATGCAATAGAATAAACAGTGTTTTGTTTGAAATTTCATTTCTGAGTCCTGCTAAATTAAACCAAAGTCAAGATTGTTTTCAAACCTTACCCATACAGTATCTGCCACATCCATCGTGAGGTTTCAGGTAAGCCACATTGTAATTACTACAGTTTTTGACTTGAACAACCCAGCTTTCCTCACAATCACTTGTGGTACTGACTTTACAAGCTAGCATTTCCTTGGTATTCCATTCTGTTGGATATTTGCCTGTGAAAGAAAATAGTAAACGGGATTTCATAAACCAGGCAATACAGTAAATAGAATACTAGATAACAAACAGATAGAGATATTACTAGCAACTCACATCTTAACTTTGCATTGCAACTAGGGGAGAGGTGCTCCAAAGTAAAACTAAAAAAACTACATCTTACCGTCAAACCAGATAGGAGTATTTGATGAACATTGTCCCGGTGCTGGTGGAGAAGTTGGTACATTTTCGAAATTACTAAAGGCATACCATCCCTCGGTCACATTGTCACATTCTTCCTCTCCTACAAGCATCTGCCCCACTTTTCTATTGTCGTCACTAATTTCGGCATAGAATCTATAACACGGGTCGCCAATAAGAGTGTCGTTAGCTTCAAAAACAATAAAAAACAAAAACTGTAATTATTCGATATTCCGGTGACTGTACAGTTGTTCTGAACTGTGTCACAGTGACGAAGTGTTTTATCATTTCTTCATGAATTGCTGACTATCAATGAAGCAAGCAAAGAGGCACCAAAAGGGCAATACAAGTTCGATAGCTCTGTGATTTACCTTGATCGCTCATCTGTTGTTTTTTACAAGCACGTTTTTGCTTAACCATTGTAAGTTTGTGTGAAAAGCCTTTCAAACACTTCCATAGTATATATTCATACGAGTATAGTTTTCTTTTATTCCTTTTTAAACTACAGTAAATTGGTAAAATATTGCAGGAGAAATGAACACATTTCATAGTTGCTGAAACAAAATCCCACCAATCATATCGATCTGATTTCTTTTTTCAGAAAAATAGAATTGGAGTGTGGCGAAATTCGTTTTGATTTGTGCCCGAGAAATTGACACACTAGGAAGGCTTTGCAAAAAAACTCTTATGACAAACGTGATGACTTCAATTTTCTAAAAGTCAACAACTTTTCCTTTCTGTGTAGCAACATTATATGGAGTTTACACATCTCAATTGATTCCTAGTCCAAGCATTTTGGGATTTTACCGACTTCCTTGATGTAACTTCACGGATGATAACCAATTTATTACCACAGGGTACGTTGCTTCTAGGTTGTTGTCATCACTCAAGAAGTTTTATCGAAGACATCATGTGCTTGCAGACAAATACGGGATTTCTATCTATCAGATGAGCACAGTTGTAAGATTGACATAGAGTTTGGTAATATCATCCTTTCCTGTTTTGACCAACATTGAATCGATCTTTGGCAACGTGATGGACGTGTTTTAGCGAATAGGAACTGCTTTTTTTTCGGAGCACCTGAGTTCACGCCCGTTTTGACTTGAGTTGACGTTGAAGTTTAGTTGTTATGTGTGTTTTTATTTGTTATGTGGTTTGTTTCGTTGTGACGATTTTTTGTCAACCAAGTTTGTTTTTGTTTTTTCGGTAACACGATGTTTGATTATCCCTTTGGTACAAATTTGCTTCTTTTATACGTGAATCTACAATCTGCTTATATTGTAAGACAAATTCTTATTAGTTTACATCTAATTTTAACAATCAAACGAGCAAAAAACCATGTCAAGCAATTCTAATAAACTTACGCATAGGTGGGTACGGTGCCTCAGTGGAGCTCATCATCCCAGGGAATGGTGGGTATGGAGTAGAACCTCCTGTACGAGACTCTATCAAATGAGGTAAACATTTAATGGATAACAGATATCAAAAAGCTTGTTAACTTTCATGAGTACAAACAAATCAATCAATACAGATTACCCTCTTTCATTTTAAAAATATGTAATAAAACATGAAAAAAGTCATACAAGAAACTGCTTACATAAATGAAACATAATGCAAAAGAATAAACAGTGTTTTGTTTGAAATTTCATTTCTGAGTCCTGCTAAATTAAACCAAAGTCAAGATTGTTTTCAAACCTTACCCATACAGTATCTGCCACATCCATCGTGAGGTTTCAGGTAGGCCACATTGTAGTAACTACAGTTTTTGACTTGAACAACCCAGCTTTCCTCACAATCACTAGTGGTACTGACTTTACAAGCTAACATTTCCTTAATACTCCATTCTATTGGATAGTTGCCTAAGAAAATAAATGAGACTTCACATTTTTGTAAGAAACACAATAAAAAGACCCTTTTGCATTCTTTTACAAATACCTTCAGTTGCACTCTTAAGCGCCTGTCCAACTATGCATATCTATAGTTTTCTAGTTTTTTTCCATTTAAGCAAAAGGTAAATCAACACTTAAACTTTAAAAGATAAAAACTAATCAATTGCACAAACAAACGAGATTTTCCAACTTAAATACATATTGATGACACAACATCAAAATTATCAATATCAAAACTAAATGAACACAACAAACAATTCTGAAATTTTACGATTTTTCTCTCCTCAATCTTGACCTTTGAGATCCCTACATTTAAGACCATTAAAGAACACTGTCCTTGTACGGGTGAATATTTGTTCATAGTTTAAGTATTTTTTGTAAACATGAAATCTTACCGTCAAACCAGATAGGAGTATTTGATGAACATTGTCCCGGAGCTGGTGGGGAAGTTGGTACATTTTCGAAATTACTAAAGGCATACCATCCCTCGGTCACATTGTCACATTCTTCCTCTCCTACAAGCATCTGTCCAACTTTTCTATTGTCGTCACTTATTTCGGCGTAGAAGTAAAAACAGGGGTCGCCGAAATATGTGTCATTGGCTGAAGTAAAAAAATATATAAATATTAGCTGATTTATCCCCGAGCCAAACAGAGTTGTGGAGAAACTAAACATCAAAGACTACAGAATATTTGTTCAGTAAATATCTTTGCAGGTAGTCACTATCGGAACCAAAACTAGGTCAATTTGACCTAAATTTTCTGCATTTATGACTCAGTCTACAATTTTGATAAAGGTCAATGTCTCAGCAACTGCAGGTGATAGAGAGATGATATTGGGTTAGTAGGTACATCTTGGCTAGTAACCAACATTCGTTCCAAGATCAGGATACCTTGACCTACATATTCTGCATGAATGATTTAGGTAAATGCTTGGTTATGGCCCATATCTCGGCAACTTCAAGTGTTAAATAGATATTATTGGGTCAGTGGGAACATCTTGGATAGTAACCAACATTCGTACCAAATTCAGCTACCTTGACCTACATGTTCCGCATGAATGACTCAAGCTATTTTTTTGTTAAGATCCATGTCTTGGCATCTGCAAGTGATAGAGATTATATTAGTCAGTGCAACATCTTGGATAGTTACCATCATCTGTACCAAAATAAGGTCACCTTGACATACGTTTTTGCATGTCCATATCTCAGCAACTACAAGAGATGAAATTGGGTAAGTAGGTACCTCTTGGATAGTTATCAGAAACAATATGAAAAGAGTCACCTCGCCCTATTTGTCTACATGAATGAGTCGGATAAAGTTTTGGTTAAAGCTCATTTCTCTGCAACTGCAAGTGGTAGAGGGATGATATTTGGTTACAGGTAAGTAAGTATATTTGAGAAAGTAATACATATCTGATCTAGGTCGAGTTTGCATCGACTTAAATTTTAATGTAACAGGCGGGGAATTAGGTGTCGTGTGCGACTGTTATACTTTTTTTCTTATTAGATGTTGAGCAAGCAGCCTCGTTGAAGGCTGCTGGTGGTTGTCCATTGTGTTTTTTTTTCTGAATTGCTGCTTGATTGTGGGCTGTGTTGCGTACACTTATTCTACATCTCATAATTTTCTTTTTGATAATATTTAAGGCATCTTAAAAACTTCTTGAATTTTTAGAGCATAAATTTTGTTTCATTATACCTTCAACGATTAAAGGAACAACGACATCTTGTGTGTTTTATTTTTTATACGTTGAATTTTCGATTCAGAATGAACTCTTACTATAGATTGTATTTCAGAGACAAATAGAGACAAAGGGTTGATTAACGATAAATGCATAGTTATAACGAATATTTTGTGGTTAGAAATACAAAGTACAATATGTCAAGGTGTTTGTTAACAGTTTATATATGCAAATTTTAAGGAGTCACCTCTATTTTGCAGCTTTGAAGCGATTAAGTTTTCAAACCAAAAACAAAACGGACGTTCTCTGTCCAAAAAGTTCGAATAAAAAACCAGCATCGATGATATCGACCATGAGTATAACAAGACAGAGCCTGGTTTTTAAAACTTACACATTTCTGGGAATGGTAGATCTGTTGCGTTCATCATCATTCCTGGGTATGGTTGATATGGAGGAGTAGAAGATCCTAGCATTCCTTCGGTACTGTTGTCTGTAAGTGGCATTCGTTTTATAATATGCATACATGTATATTTAATTCATTGTAATGATCTAATGCTTGAGGTGGCAAATAGGAGAGAGCTTTTTGCGTTTGATATTTTTAGAAAAAAGTTTTTTTATGGTTTCGAGTCATTAAGCGTTTTTTATCATTCAAAATTGTTATATATTACCTCATGTTTCAAGCAGCAAAATGCCATATGATAATGCTTGTGTTTTGAGTCGGTTTTTTTTTTGTTTGAAAATACCTCTAAATATGTTGTTTTATTTTTTGCTTCAAAATAGTGACAATGTACTCTTTCTAGAGACGTGTCTTCTACATTTTTAATTGGTGTGCAGAAAATAATCCTTTAGACAATTTTTTTTTCAAAATCATATCTCTAGAAATATATGTAGATCCATTTTCCTCCAGGTCTCAGCTTTTAACAAAACATTTTAGAACTTACAAAAATACATGTATACTGGTTCCAACGTTACCGTTAAGATTTTTATCAAAACATAAATTCTTTTTTGTGTATTATCCTCCACACATCCATTTTAAAACGTTTCGAAAGAAGATACCATTCTGCTTATTGTAACGTTAATTTAAAAGAATCTTTTGAAAACATCTTACAAATAAAGACATTGAATACAATTTTTAAGCATCTTAGTATACCTACATTATATTTATTCTGAACAACAATTTGAGTCAATTGAATTTGTAAAGTACAAAACTAATCATTGTACTCAAAACATTAGTGAAAACTTTAAATATTTGTAAATTAAATATGTTATTTAACAATAAATAAATATAACTAATCATTATTTACAAGTTTAAAATAATATTGTTCTCGAAAAATTAATTTATAGGTATAGAATTGTGTTTAGAATTCAAAATCTATGTCATTATTTAGCACTGGTCAGCAAAAGATTAACCCCTTTTTTATGGGTTTTAAGCTGTGCAACATTGATTGTAAACAATATTTGAATTGTATATTTCTTCTGATCTAATATAAAAAATATAAGAGTCAATTTTTTGTAAAAATTACAAATACCAAAACGCGGGTATAAACGGTTAATTAGGATATGCTATATATCGATATTTCAAGGAGTAACCTCTCATCAGTAGCATTAAAATCAAAACATTGGAAGGTCAAATTCCAAAACTGTTGAAAACGAAAAGTACTCAAAACCAAAACGTTCGAACAAGAAAGCCAAATCCAGCACCAAGGATATCGACCATGTGCAATACAAGGAAAGAAACCTGGTGTTTCAAACAATTGTGAAAAATTTTGAAAATTTCAACGACAAAAATATTATTATGGTAAATCGTGTCAGACAAGTCTAACGACCAGGCTTGTGATTACCCTCGGGGACCTCTGAAACTGGACTTGAAAAAAAAGAAATAAATGCTGTTGTTTCCCCTTGTGCCCATAATTACAATGTAATACATTTTGATTTTATGGAGTAATGTTTAAAAAAAAACAAATATTTTCATTGGTTTATTTTAAATAGCAAATCAATACGCAAATTATCAAAATTATTTAACATTTTAAGAGATATTAGTGTATTGTATTTTAAGCAAAACTTTTTAACGACTATATCACAGTTATTCGTTTCAGTTGGTCACATGTTCTGCACCCCACAAAAATACGTTGAACATTACACCGATTTGCACTGCAATTTGCTATAAGAATTGCATTAACTTTTCGATTGCCTATTATCTAAAATTAATGGGTTGCAGTCCAATAATTTTGCAATTCGCTCAAATGCGCATCAGTATAAGAGGTACAAACAGCTAACATCGTGTTAAAATTGAAAAATAATTTCAAAAGAAAATAATTTATTTATGGCTTTTTATTGTCTAGGAATTCTCAAATGTCTGTATTATATTGATTATTTAAAGTGTTGCATTTAACGAATTCTGACATAATTAACAAATCCATTCTTTCCGAATCGTTTAACAAAGGACAAAATAAAAAAATGATCAATAGCAATGGCGAATCAGAATAAGAAGTTGAGGAGGTAGATGTCCGATGAATCTTATTTTTTTGTTTTCTTTATTTTTTTCACAAAACATCTAATTTTAATCATCTTATAAAAAGGATTCGTTATGACCTATTTTTTTTTTACTTTTACATTGTTCATATCCGAAACTTGGATTCTGAATACCTACCCATGCAGTATCTAGCACACCCACTAAGAGGTGATAAATATGCCACATTATAAGGTCCACAGTTCTTTACAGGTACCGTCCAGCTTTCTTCACAGATGCCTGTAATTCCAACTTTACATGCCGTCATATCCTTTGTTTCCCAGTAGGCTGGATATACTCCTACAAAATATAACAAGATAACCTAACTCACAATAATGTAAAAATACAGAAATAATTTGTTCATAGATATCTCTCAGATGGGTAAACAAGACAAACGATGTCATAGCTTTTTTGTTATGTCGCCTTTTCCCGGGTTCGACCTACAATAAATTGATCATTTACAACGTGACGGTGTGATTAAACTAACATGAACTACTAATAACTCTGGGTCACCTGACGTCATTCTTATTTTGACTAGAGTTCATGTTGCTGAGTGCATTTTGATTATATGCCTAGGTCTACCCTTTTACCATGAGTTATTCCTTACCGTCAATCCATATTGGATGGTTAGAAGAGCATTGACCTTGAACAGGTGGAGATGTTGGAAAATTCTGTAACTCGCTGTAGGCATGCCATCCCTCAGTGATGTTATCACAAATTTCTTCTCCCATAAGAACCGCATCAACTTTTCTACCTTGGTCACTCGGAATCATATTAAATGAAAAACACGGGTCGTCTTCCAACGAACTGGATTCATCTGAATTTAAAAAGAAACAAGCTTATATTTGTTCAGATAACTTTGTTCTGTTTCTTTAGATAAATGTATGCCTATTGTCGCTATGATTTTTTTCTAGCAAACTTGAAAGAGAACGTTGTTTTAGCAAGATTCAAAGTTTGCTAATATTTAACCCTTGTTTGCCTTTTAAAAAATATTTTCGTGCCTAATGGGCTTGGAATATTTGTTTTCTTTAATGTAACTTGTCAATCATACCCATGCAGTATCTTCCACAAAAGCTGACAGGGGACAAGTAAGCAATGTTGTACGACTGGCAGTTTAAAACTGTCACATCCCAACTATCCTGGCAGGGTCCCTCTGGGGTAACTCGGCATGCTGTCATTGTCTTGTATTCTCCTACAGACGTAGGGTATGTTCCTATAGAAAAAAGTTAAACATTGTTTTAGATAAGAGTACTAGAGAGCTTTTGTCCTTTTTCTCATTATAAATAAATTATCAACAACAACAAAAACTAAGGGTGCAACCGTTTGATTTTTATAGGATAGGAAGGGGCTAACGTAAGTTTCGAAATGATATAGCATGGCGCCAAAAATCTCGATATATGTTAGCAGGGAAGTGCTTTGACTAAATAGAGAACAATTTTTTAACCGGAATTTTCAAAGTCAAGCACGTTAGTACAGCAAGAAAATCTATGCTCATTTTTTTTTTCTTTTTCAGTTTTTCTTTTTTATGGGAAAAAAGAAATAACCCTATCCCACATGGAGTTAAGAATGTCATTTATATCTTAAATGTTTTAACAAGACATTTGATTCGAAATACAGGCTAAATATATGCAATATGTCAGTTGTAGATCACTGAACCATAAGTAAGCGTCTAATATATATAAACAAAGCATTAAATGAAACCTACCGTTCAGCCATATTGGTGTTGAAGACCCGCATCCACCGACCTCTGGTGGTGATGTTAATATATTCTGGCCAAGCGTAAAAGCGTACCAACTGGGGATGAGATACTCTGCCTCGCAGTCTTCCGGATCATCTGGTGACTTTATATATGTACTGGTTCTGTTCAATTCGCTATTTATAGGTAAAAGATTGGAACATTCTGGTGGAAAAGGCGAACTGGTTTGTCCATCTAAAGAAAATTAATTCATTTGATAAAATTATAACAAAACTACCAGAGGATCAATCTCAAATGTCCGAGAGAAAAGACAAAAAAGGCGGACAAACAGAAGAATTAAAAGATCGTAAAACATCGTAATGGCCCTGACTTGCAATTGGTACAGGCGTTAAAAAAGGGTGGGTTTAAATCAGGCTCTTCTTCCATTTCGATTTTGTGCAATTTGCAAGAACCATCTTCAAATTCAAAATAGAATCTTATTTCTTTTGCTTGCATATATATTATGAAAAGGATTACAACCAATTGGGGGGGGGGTAAAAATAACATTCGGCATTATAAGTCGTTATCTAGGTCTCACATGCTGGTGATATTAAGAAATATAACCGGAGCATTATTAACCAATCGAAATCGCCGTTATAAATACATTTTTTTTAACAAAAAGAATGTAGGTATAGAAAGAAATGATTTGGATAAACCATTTTTAACAGTGAATGTTTTTATCAAGCACAACCTCACTTTTGATTTTAATATTTTTTCTTCGATTTTTTTTTTTTAGTTATGCTTTTTAAAACACTTATAATTAATATTGTATTTGTAAAATGTTTCTTGGGCACGATATTAGATTGTGTAATTGGAAGCTTTGTAGTGGTACTATTGCTGATTTTATTACCGAGAGTTCCTTATCATGTAAGGTTTTTTTCTATTTCAAATGTAAAAATTTTACAATATAATAGTATTGTTTTATAATAATTTCAAGATCTCTACAGTTTTTATAACATCGCCCTAACCATTCAAACGATTTTTGATAATGTTAGATTTGTTTGGGGTTTTTTTACTTTGCTCTGTTTTGTTTTGTTTTGGTTTTTTTTTGGTTTTTTTTTCCGTTTTTAAACAATTGACATTTTGATCTGTTCGTGTGTTGATGTATTTTATACAGTATTTACGGAACATGATTTTACTGTATCTGATTAACAGATTTTGATAATGGAGTTGTTCCATTAATATCTGTGGCAAAAAAAATCATGTTCCTAAATTTTTATTGATTCTTTTTATTTAAATTAGATAGCTGCTTATTTGATACATTGTTATAAACCGTGTCTTTGAATCAAACACACCGCTTGCCTCGATATATATAAAACATATTTAATTTGTAATTTAAAGGGGGTGTCGTAAGTTTGTTGTTAGTTTATTTTTTTTCTCTAAAATAGTTTTTGTACTTGTGTCCTTTCTTAATGTTTTGCTTGTGTTCATGTTCTTCTTTTCATTTTATCTTATAGACATTTTTGAGGGTGCGTGTATTAAAAGTAACAGTGACCTGCAGCATATAAATGTCACAATCTTTAAATCTTAAAGTGTTAGTATAAACTTTTATTAAAGCTACAAAATGTCCATGAAAATTATTCTTATTGCCTAAACCCAATTTTTAGTATTTGTTATAAAAAACAGACATAATTTATACTTATTCCACAATTTAACAAAGGATCATAATTAACTATGGCATCTACTGTAACAGAGAAGCCCACTCTTTGTGGACAAAATTTGATTTAAACTAAATGTTCCATTCAATCTCCCATGTTTTGTTGCCACTATTGAACTATCAGAATCATTAATCTGAAAAATGTTTGATGGTGTATCATAATAAAGGCTTGAAGGGCATATATTGTGACCTAATAAAAATAGCCTTTTTGTGCTAAGGAACAGGCAATATGTTTGCATTTGAAAAAAAAATAAGAATTTGCCCAAAAGACATAATGCCCCATCTCGGGACGGAGGACCAGACCCGAACACTATAATACTCCCAAACTTTCGTAGATGGGCCTAAAATTTTAATCTGCCTTTTTTTCCCTCAAAATAAATAAAGATAAATTAAAACAAAACAAAAGTATTGAAAAGAAGTAAAAAGTCAATAATTTTGTTTGAAATTGGGCTAGCCATCAAAAGAAATACTATTTCAGTTAAACTTGTTTGTATTGAAACTTCAATTTCAAATTTTCTTTTCATGATGTATCAGATTATCTGGTTAGGCAATAAGAATAATTTCCATGGAAAAAAATCAGGCATTAGACAAAAATCCTAGGCCTTAAGCTTATTGCCAAATTCTATTTAGGCATTAACACTAATGACTATGTATTATCTTATTGCCTAGGATTTAAGCTTAATGCCTAATTATACCTATTGCCTCTAACTTATACACATCAATTTTTCGCGATGTCGAAGACGTTGTGATATAAGGGCAGAAATACGCTTTTGTGCTAGGTACAGGGAAAAATTTAACTAATCTTATATTCACCAGGAGTAAATATGTCAGATCCTATAATGTATATCAGTCTAAAATTTCACCGGAAAAATACTGGCATAGAGTGAAATCGACATTTAAAGATTGAGATTAAAATTACAACAAAGTTCGAGACCTTAAATCTGTGCCTGAGACGCGTTTCGTCTTTTCAAAACTCATCAGAGGCACTCTAGCTAAAATATTTGAAAAAGCACTGAAACATTGATCTTAATGCAAAGCTTAAGCTTACAAAATATGCAATCACTGTTTCATACTATTGTTTTTTAAGAATTTTAGAGAAAAGTAATCATACCTTTAAATCAATTGATTCTAACGATTTCACAGAATTTAAATTATAATACGCAGAAATATATATTAAATAATCGTGATTGTTTGGCTAATGAATTTGAATGCATTGTATATTGTTGCTAGTATGAGCTAGTTAGTTCCATTGTTCTTTTCTTATTTTGTAACAACCTCGGCCATTTTCACCTTCAGATATAGTTAATATTTAATTTATTGAAATTAAGATACTGATTTAAGCTTTTTGTTTTGAATAATAAACCACAATGCCTAAAACGAGTTTTGTTCATTATTAATAGTCATGCGATAATATTTTCATATTTGTCACCAAATCATTTCACAAATCTATGCTCAAGCACCCGGGGTGACGTATATGTACTTCAAACCAGGCCACAAAAAGAAAAAACAAAGAGGTTTGGGCTTAAGGAAGTTTCCAATAATGGAACACAACATGAATGGGTGAAGTCTGTGAGGTCGTTGGTTTTGAAATGAATTACCTCATTAAAAGGCTCCCCGAGCACCAGGGCAACATTTATTTGTGTTATTTGTGTTTTCTACGAATTCTACGTATTCGCGACCCTCATTTTGACTACAAAAACCATTTCAGCTTTTTTTATTTGAGTGCAAAATCATGTCTGGGTTGATCATCTTAGTAATAATTTGGTTCCCCAGTTTGGTATTTCTGGTTTTACTGTTCTATGCTCTTCATACTTTTATAGTGTTTGGCATTTTCAATATTTTTGGTAGAGCGCCTCTGATGAGTCTTGTATAGACGAAACGCGCGTCAGGCGTAGCAAAATTTATTGTCTTGAACTTTGTTGTAATTTGTATTTCGAACACACGTGAAGGTTAGCACTGCTGGTGGAGTTTTAATTCCCCGAGGTTAGCCCGCTCCGGCACCAACACTTTTGTGTTGGAGAACACATCAAAGCTTTAAATTATCCGTTTAAATTTCAAAATTGTCTAAACCCTAAGGTTCTTCCTACCCCAGACATAGGTTGATCATCTTAGTAATAATTTGGTTCCCCAGTTTGGTATTTTTGGTTTTACTGTTCTATGCTCTTCATACTTTTATAGTGTTTGGCATTTTCAATATTTTTGGTAGAGCGCCTCTGATGAGTCTTGTATAGACGAAACGCGCGTCAGGCGTAGCATAATTTATTGTCTGGAACTTTGTTGTCATTTGTATTTTTATAACTTGCACAAATGATGTTGAGGTTAAATTGATGTCTAGTTTTGAACTACAGAAGTAGTTCTACATTATTTCAAAATACAAATGTAACAGTATGGCATTCATGTTCGAATTTATTTGGTTTAGATTACTTTTCGCTCAATAGCTTGGGCTTTAGACCTTCCAATGCGTCTTTTGAGAGGTTACTCCTTGAAATATACATATACAGCAAAATCAAATTACCCGTTTTCATACACGTTTTTATGTATATATATTTGTATTTTTAAAGGAGGTTTTTTTTTCAGCCATATTACCAATGATCAGCAATATTCACCAGACTATTATTGCAAGTAACGTCATACATGTAGATGAATGATAATTGGATTTAAAATATTAAATTTTATAATCCTTTATCGAAGGGGACAGAAAACCTCTGTTTTAGTACATTCGGGTTTAGGCACTAGGTTAACGCTTTGGTATTCAGATATCTCAGTTACATTCGAAAGCCTCGTTTTGGTATCAGCCCTTTTCTTGGAAGATAGCAGACGAAAGGTCACGTCTTAAATTCTTAAGGATTTAATCTTTAAAAATTGTCTTTTTAAGTTAAGCATCGGTTGTTAAAAGTGTTAAAAACATTTTCTTTATTCATTCTTTTACATATTTACTTCATTATTTCGGTAAATCTCTGCGTAAGATGTCTCATTTATCTTGATTAATATTGCAGCGTTTTCGTCACAGCTTTTCGATGGCGGCCATGTGATTTCAATATTTTAAATTTTTTTTTTTCTTTCTCAAATTCAGTTATTGGTATTTTAAAGAAATTACTTGAAGCTTAAAATGTAAGATTTTTTATTTTAATTTATTAATTATTATTTTTGTTATTGTTATTCAAATATTGATCCCTGCGGAACCCCCCTTTTCTTTTGTCAATTTATTTTCCCCATCTGACACGTATTAGTATTTGTAGAGATGTCTAATATACTGCGGCGATCTGCAAGAAAGAGGAAGCAGCCAATGCAGCCAGATGAATTGGCTCAACCAGCGCCAGTACCTAGCACCAGCAGGGGAAACAATACAACACGTGATCATGAGGAACAGACAACACAATCTATTGGAGCAGTTGCTCAACCCCAAGTATCCGTGCCTGTTGCTAACTCTTTAGACCCAGCTAATGCAAACAATACAACAGGTACTAGTATTGGCCAACCTAACTTGATTCAAAAGGGGTCAGATCAGCTGGGTTACAACGTGTCCCCAAGCTTAAAACAAAAAATTGTTTCAGGTCAATTTATTGATTTGTCACTACTTTTAGTAAATTCCTTGTCTAGCTCCACCGAATCACAAAAATTACAGTTAATAAAAGGGGAGCTTGTTATTCAGCCAAAACAAGCTACGCCAAAAATTGAGTCCATTGAATCTTGGACTGATGCCTTTATAATATATATTGGTATTTTTGGATTAGCTAGACCAGAAAAAATGAATGAGTTGTTGAAGTACATGCACCTCATAAGATTAGGAGCTAAAAGATCTCCAAATTGGAAGTTATATGATGAGCAATTTAGACTCAGAGTTGCTCAAAACCCACTTTTGTCTTGGGCTGAAATAGACACAGAATTGTGGCTAATTTATATGAACAGTTATTCACAAAATTCCAATCACACATCAGAACATGTTGTACTTAAATGTTATGCATTTA
This sequence comes from Arcuatula senhousia, assembly GCA_963971305.1. Lineage (NCBI taxonomy): Eukaryota > Metazoa > Mollusca > Bivalvia > Mytilida > Mytilidae > Arcuatula > Arcuatula senhousia. The sequence goes on from OZ020309.1 coordinate 59,420,519, forward strand.
ACTATAATGGATCATGCTATAAAGATAATTGCCCGTACAGACATTGTTGTATCAAATGTAATGGTACTCATCCTTTCATAACATGTTTTAAAAATGAAAGTAGAATTGTCTCGTTTCCAACGCCTAGATTTGTAAGACCTGTAAGACCATTACAACAAAATGCCCAGACAAGGGGATCGTATCAGGGTCAAAAACCAAGATTTGGGATTCCACAATCCTTTTTTCCTCGACATAGGTAGATTTCTGCGATCTATGACTTGTAATTAAATACATTTGTATTTAATTATATAGTATGTACATAATTTTTGTTCTTGTTGCTTGAAATTTATTATTATTTGTAGGTTTATGGGACCTAGGAAATACCCCTATAAATGTTGAAGTTCTTCAGGAATTTATTAAAGACTATGATAAGCCAGATGATAAATCACTTTTAATGTCTGGTTTTAAAGAGGGATTTCGTCTTAATTATACTGGTCCAAGGTCTTCAGTCAATTGCAATAATTTAGTATCCGCTGAAATTAATAGGTCTGATACACTGGAAAAGTTGAACAAAGAAGTGACCTTAGGTCGTATGGTAGGCCCATATACATCAAGACCTATTTCCAATCTAAGAATATCTCCGATAGGGTTAGTTGAGAAATCCGACAAGTCTTGGAGGCTAATCACTCATTTATCTTACCCAACAGACAATGGGGTAAACAGTTTCATTAGTGAGGAATTGTGTTCTGTTAGGTATTCAAACTTCGATAATGTTATCGATTTAGTTTCTTCTTTAGGTAAGGGGGCCCTTTTAGGAAAAATTGATATAAAGAGTGCCTTTAGACTCCTTATTGTTAACCCGGCAGACTTTGATCTTCTTGGGATTATGTTTGACGGCAAATATTACGTGGATAAATGTCTTCCAATGGGCTGTTCTATTTCATGTTCACTATTTGAGAAATTTGCAACTTTCCTTCACTGGGTAGTGGAACGCAAGTCAGGTTTTTCTTCTTTGGATCATTATCTAGATGATTTTTTTTTCGCGGGTCCGCCTTCTTCAAATCAATGCAAATGTTTAATGGACTGTTTTGAATCGTCTTGTGGATCACTTGGTGTTCCAATAGCTGAGCATAAAACTGAAGGCCCTTGCACAAAATTAACCGTTCTCGGCTTGTTAATTGATTCCGAAGAAATGATGGTAAAAATCCCAGAAGTAAAATTGCATAAATTACGCATTGAACTATCGTTTATTTTGTCTCATAGAAGGATTAAGTTACGGAAATTGGAATCTGTATTAGGTTTAATGGCCTTTTGTACACGCGCTATTCCAGCCGGAAGAGCATTTTTAAGGAGGTTTTATGATCTTGTTTCTGGAATAAAGAATAGAAAGCCTTACTATTCTGTTAAAATTACAAAAGAGACGAAGGCTGATGCTCAAGTGTGGTTAGATTTTTTGACAAATTTTATTGGGGAATGTTATTTACCGGAGAGATTTTGGTCACCTAACGAGACGATAAAGTTGTTCACCGATAGTACGGGCAACCCCGATTTGGGATGTGGCGCATTTTTTGATGGTCGCTGGGTACAGTTTAGATGGCCAGCGTTATGGTCAAAGCAAGAATTTATGAAAGACATGTCTTTTCTTGAATTCGTCCCAGTTCTATTGGCTTGTCTTGCTTGGAAAGATAATTTGAGAGATAAGAAAATCATTTTCAATATAGACAACAAAGGCTTGGTTGCTATAGTTAATAAAAGGACTTCTAAGTCAAAATTTGTTATGACATTGATGAGACCATTCGTTTTGTTTACTTTAAGATATAATGTGCAATTCAAAGCTAGTTTCGTTGAAGGTTACAAAAACGATATTGCAGATGCATTGTCTCGTTTTCAGGTGAATCGTTTTCGACATTTGGCGCCAGAGGCAAGTCGACATGCAGATCCGATTCCAGAGGAGTTCATGAAAATAATTTCCAATCTGAAATAGACTTTCTGCTCTCGCATTCAGTTGCGCCTAATACTTGGAAAGTGTATGAGCGGGGCTTAAGCTCTTTTGATATGTTTCGTAAAACTGTTAATAGGGAGGAATTATGGCCCATTCCTTTGTCGGACATTGTAGATTTTATTGGTTTCATGTATAGACAGGATTTATCATACTCGACAATGCAGTGTTATATAGCGGGGTTGAGCTACCATAGCAAATTAAAGAATTTGCAAGATAATACAAAATCGTTTATCGTCAGTAAATTGTTAGATGGGGCAAAGAGAGTGTCGGGAAGGGGAAAAGATGCTAGGCTACCAATTAATAATAGTCTTTTGGGAAGAATTTTACTCGTACTTGGTGTTATTACAAAATCATATTTTGAAAATTTATTATTTAAGGCAGCATTTTCGATGTGTTTTTATGGAATGTTTAGAGTAAGCGAAATAACTGCTACAGATAAGTCAGGTTTTGGTCACGCTCTACGTCCTGGGGGCCTTAAGATATTAAATAATGAGATAGAAGCCTTTCTCAAAACTTCTAAAACAGACCAATTTGGCCGTGGTGTCACAATTTTGATTCCGGCTCAAGCTGATAAACAAATATGTCCTGTGAAGGCCATGTCTGAGTATTTACAATTCCGACCCAAAAATGGTGTTATTTTATTTTGTCATTTTGATGGTAGCCCGTTGACTAAATATCAATTTTCAGCTATGTTAAAGAAATCTCTGTCCGCAATAGGTTTGGCGGACTTAAAATTTACTACACACTCCTTCCGCATAGGTAGGGCAACACAATGTTCTTTAGATGGTTTTTCAGATGAGACGATTAAAAAGTTAGGTAGATGGAAATCTGGTGTCTTTTCACGTTATATTCGAGTTCCAAAATAAACTAAACTTGTATTTATATTGATATTTTTCTCATGTTATTAAATCTAAATCTGTAGGTCCCCAATCAGTGTGGTTTGTAGGGTCATCTATTGTGAAGCACGCATTTGTAGAGGCTCGTTCGAGACCAGGTGGTGTTAACCTCAACTTGAGCAGATTGAACACGTCAATTTGGTGGCAAGGAAAGGGAGGCTTGTCTATTAGACAGATAAAAGGTTTTATAAGAACGCTAATGCGTTTTGAAGATAGTCCAAATTATATTATCATTCACGTTGGGGGGAATGACTTGGGTAAAGTAAGCTTAGGAGAATTAACCCGTTTACTAAAAAACTTTATGCAGTGGCTCTCCCAACAAATGCCCAGTACTTCATTAGTTTTTTCTCAAATATTGCCCCGGAGAAATTGGTCTTTCGCAAATAACAGTAATTCAATCGAGGCATGTAGAGTCCGTTTGAATAGTACAATGGGAAGCCATATGGTTAAAAGAGGTGGCTGCTACATAAAATATCCCGACATAAAACCCACACAAGCCATAATTTCTAGTGATGGCGTACATCTCACTACACTTGGGAATAATTTATTTTTGAATACAGTGCAAGGAGCCCTCGAACACTTTATTAGTTCTAACAGTGGCGGTCTCACATATCCAGACACGTTTTAAAGGCAATGAATGTTAAGTATTCAAGTTTAGGTTACACTCGAATACACGTGATTTATGATTTCGTATGTTAAATGTTTTAAATGGTTATTTGAAGAAATCTATTGATAGTTATTTGTAGATATTGGTTAACTGTTCATTAAGTATAATATTTCAGTTGTCACAGCTTGCCGCAGCTCCTACCGCTTTTTGGCGGTTGTTGGGTTAATCGATTACCTTCGTTCTCGATCAACCCAACATTTGGCCATTTCCGCTGCGCATTTTGTATCATTTAAGCATTTAGCCGCTGATTCTCCAGGGCTAATTTGCGATTTCACATATTATTTATATATATTAACTCATGGTATGCCATATTACGCATTCGGCTACCATATATATATTTCTTATATATTATGGACTATTATATATTTAGTGAGGCAATTTAGTCGCTGATTTCCAGGACTATTTGCTGTAATCCGACTTATTCAAAATTGGAATATTAATTTAATTGAAAGAGGACTTTTAGTTTCAAATATATTGTTTCCTTAGAACTTGAAGTTTAAATAGTAAATCATAAGAAAGAAGAATATATATATATTATCTATAATAATGTAACATATTTTAAATATTAAAGCTGTGACAACTTTTGCCAAATCACTTCGTCTCCTTTTCTGGCCCTCTGAGATAATTGGATTTAAAATATTAAATTTTATAATCCTTTATCGAAGGGGACAGAAAACCTCTGTTTTAGTACATTCGGGTTTAGGCACTAGGTTAACGCTTTGGTATTCAGATATCTCAGTTACATTCGAAAGCCTCGTTTTGGTATCAGCCCTTTTCTTGGAAGATAGCAGACGAAAGGTCACGTCTTAAATTCTTAAGGATTTAATCTTTAATACCCTCCCCTCCCAATGCCCTTTATTCTTGTGTTGTTTTAAAGAAAAGATACTGCCCTTTTTTGTTTGTGTATTTTCAGTAAGCTGGATTTATTAAATGCTGCAGTTGGATGTTGATATGTACCCTGGTATGAGGAGTCAAAATTAACAGAACTTAGACGTTGAAGGATTTCAACTCATGGTTATTGCTTGGAAATCTATCGCCATCTTTGCCGATTAACTGTTTGGAGGATGTTTCCATTTATCCTTACCACCGAAGAATCTGGAATTGGGACTTGTGTCAATTGATATTGGAATTCACTTCATCGCAACATCATCACGACGGCCATGCCATTTCCGCTGCGCATTTTGTATCATTTAAGCATTTAGCCGCTGATTCTCCAGGGCTAATTTGCGATTTCACATATTATTTATATATATTAACTCATGGTATGCCATATTACGCATTCGGCTACCATATATATATTTCTTATATATTATGGACTATTATATATTTAGTGAGGCAATTTAGTCGCTGATTTCCAGGACTATTTGCTGTAATCCGACTTATTCAAAATTGGAATATTAATTTAATTGAAAGAGGACTTTTAGTTTCAAATATATTGTTTCCTTAGAACTTGAAGTTTAAATAGTAAATCATAAGAAAGAAGAATATATATATATTATCTATAATAATGTAACATATTTTAAATATTAAAGCTGTGACAACTTTTGCCAAATCACTTCGTCTCCTTTTCTGGCCCTCTGAGATAATAGAATAAGATTTGTTTTTTAACGGCAATTGCATCTTCCCTTACAATTTCCCTTCATAAAATTATAAAAGAAATATCCCTTACCCCGATCCCTACCCTGCACTCACTGACGTTTTACACAGGTCTCTCAAACTGCACTCGACATCAGTGCATCATCTACACTCATCATAACACCTTCAGTGAACTGTGTCCTACTCATGTAACCTTTTATCAGTCCTACTTTCGTCCATACCTGGTAATACTCGTGGAAAAGTCACACTCACACTTACACCTCCAATGTTTATCTGATATGTCGGTCCCCTGTCGACAGAGGGTACAGGATTAATGGCATTGTCACCAACCATCAAAAGGTAAAATGTTTCAAGTTTCTGTCTGTGTTTTTTGACCAGATCCTCGCTTTGTTAGGACCAGTTATTTTTCATACGATATATCTTCTCAAAAAAGAAACTTTTCAATCGTCAATTATCCCTTCTTGTTGCTTTATATTGTTTTAAATCCTTAATTGTTCAAGTTAGAAAAAATTTAATTAACTAGAGGCTCCCAAGTGGTCTTCACTGATACTTATAAGCTGGAAAGACAACTGCTGGTCTGTAAAATGGTAAATTTAAACATTCTAAGGGGAACTCCGAAAAGGAATGATCTGACAACGTTTGACCCTCTTACATAATTCATATATCTCTATCTGCTTAACCATATGCAATTTAAATTTTTCAAATATTTTGTATTGTTGTTAAGATCTGTTGCTATAAAAGTGCAAGAAGTAGAGATACCAATGGGGTATTCGAATGTCAAAAGCCCGAAAGGGCAAGGACAAAACCAGTAAACACCAACAAGAACGGGACAAAAACAGACAACATGTAAAACATGGAAACACAAAATAACTGAATATCAATCAACAACGTGAACTCCAGTCGAAACAAGAGAGAACCCGGGTGCTCCGGAAGAGTAAGCAGTTCCTGCTTGCTATAGCACACCCGTCGCATTGTCAATAGTCCATTCAGCGTGTCAAATCCGGTAAAGGAAGACAAAACAAAACCCTATGACAAACTAACATCTGCACTCATCTGAGAGATCGAAATCTCATATTTGCATGTTAACAATTTTAAGAATGGCGTAGGAATTTAGACCTCAGTAGTCATGCCGACAACACAAAACATAGGTTTCAAGATTTTAAAACAGTGTTCAAAACAACAGCAAAAACATACTTTTTGATAAATGTAATATAACTTCCTATGCTTAATGTGGGATTAAAGCTTATGAATGGAATTTAGTAAAGCTTTAGAAATATTAGATTTTCATTTTTTTCAAATTAATAAATTCCTTACTAATATCTTTATCGTTCACATGTTAATGAAATAGAATAAACAAATAGTCTAGTGACATTTTTTCGTTTGTACAGAAATTTTATTTTGTAGACAAAATGCCTTTTTAAAAATCAAGTTACGTGGAAATGTTTAAAGAACGTGATCGTCTGACAAAAGCGAACGATTTCATTTTTTATTGTACCTATGAGCTGAATTATTTCCTTTGTTCGTTTTACGTTGCAACTACCTCAGTCATTTATAAATTTCAGAAACGAGTTAAGGGCAATTAATTTATTGAATAAATGTGCCAATTATTCTAAGCTATGATTGATTTTTATGATTCAAGCATTGTCTTTCTAATAAAATAAATGAGTCAGAAACTGAGCTCTATCCTTGTGACTGATGGGTGCAAAATTCAAGGTAACCCTTTGCTGTTACCCTGGGCTTAAAGGGGATTTGCAAAGCAAGAGTTGTAAATACAGAACTTATATGTCTTTAAAAGCACTAGACTACATGTAGTTAAACGATCGTAGTGTAATAATTGTAGCTGATCCAACAAATCATTATAATCAAAGTAAATCATCGATTCATTATTTTGTAAATTTTCATTGCTCATATTGACGAACAAAATGCCAAGTTCGATCCAAATTGTTTGATGAATGCACAATAAAGCACGGCATTTTTTTCCGACATATGATTGCATACAGTGATTACTTTTGAGACAAGAGAACGTTAAACATACGTATATGTACGCTATAAAGTAGTTTTGCTTACCAATGGACGCTTCAGAAAATGGAAACAAATTGAAACGTCTGTCTCACGTACAACTTTTCAGAAAACGTCTCTTGATCGCACAGGTCTTAAGACCTAACAATCTTTGTTACTTTTGTTAAAAAGTGTACAAAGCACAAAAAACACAGTTTCACAATCATTTTACTAGTAAATGTATTTTCGTCTTTTCTTTCTTACTTTTTTGTATTTTTCATTCAAAATTTATTTATTGATATATCTTTTTTGTTTGTTTCCTCATTTATATTTCTGTTAATATGTACTAGTATATGTAGGAGAAGACTTCATATGTAAGTTACACCTGTGTCTTATCCATTTTGTTATAGTGCATGAATAGAATATGCTTAAACTAAAACAGAGCGCAAAGAAAGTCGATGTAACTAATGAGTAGCGCTTGAATCCCGGAATTCTATTAACTAAAATAAAATACAAAGAAGAAATTCACTCCCAAAACTCTTAATTAAAATCAGAAGTTACTTCTGAACAAGAAAATTATATTCATGAAATTAACATGTAGCACGAAATCTAGCTTCTTCAAGCTGTTTATACCATGATTGTAATTTTGGTTATGAAATAAAGATATATATAAGCTTTGAAATCAAGTGTAATTTTTTTTTATTTCTATCAAAATAAAAGTTGATATTCTGAAAGCAGGTCGGAAAAATCGTTTAACGTAAATATTCCGTCATCATGGTCATTTGTAACTTTTTATCATCAGCCCTCTGTAGCTTAGTGTGTGCTTTTCATGGCATTCGTTTGATTTTATCACTTTTTATTAAATGATTTTAAAGGTTTCCATAAATATGAAAACGTAAAAATATGCACGAATTCGCTTATTTTTATAGTAACATATTTGGTGTAATTTACTACCAGACCCTAGGATCGCAATGGAAGAGGAAGGTTTGGCGCACCATAAACCTGGTTTAACCCACCATATCCTTTATAGTGCCTGTACCTAGTCGGGAACATTGTGATATTCAAATTTCCCATGATGTCATCCTTGTTTTGTCTTTTCTTTTAGACATGGAGTCGGTATAATTAATCGCCATACGCAACATTTCAACTTTTTCCCATAATATAGGCACCAGCCTATTTTGAAAATGACTACCTTCGGAGGTGGAACTGTACATGTAGCAATTGTGTTCCATGAGCATACGAAATAGTTTGCAAGATTCAAATGTATATGTTCTTTTACATGAAGTATGTAAAAATCGAAAGTCCATGGGTATGATGCATTGATAAATACACTAAAAATACCTCAACTTTATTCGTCATTTTTTTCGATTAGATTACATATAGTAAAATTCTTTGAGCATGAAATAAAAATACTACATCCTTAACTTACATGTTCTGGTTACGGTTAATGAAAATATCCAGAAAACATTCAAAACATTACATACTATACATTGCATGTTGTTCTAACGGAATGACAGTTATTATTTTTAACTTGGGTATTTAAAATTGAAATATTAGTTCGATTTTTTGTAAGCCCGTAGATCAGATTTCAGATACACGGAAACAGTATAAACATTTTTTGTTGTGCGAGTCAATCTCGTGACTGGAAGGTAATTTTAAAACAAAGACTTTGACATGGTCCTCAGATCATCATCAACTTAATTTAAAACAAATAGATACCGGTACAGAATTGTTAAAGTGTGGTATTTGAAACAGAATTGCATAATAACGTGAATGAACCACAAACGCTAAGATGTTGATAATGTTCTTTATTTGGAATAAAAGGCTTGTCTATAGGTATCAAGGAGTTAACGCCACTTTTATAAGGGCTTCCAAAAGTATATTACATTTAGAGGACTAAACTCCTATAAGGGTCACTCTAGACTCTACTAACTAAACAATGTTTTGATTATACCTGTTACGCAGTAAACTTTTTGTGTGCTCAAATTGAAGTCTTATTTGTCACCTTCAAAAGAGTATTGAACCCAGAATGTAACTCTTCAATATCTTAAGAAATAAGTTGCTTTTGTTGCAAAAAAAAGCCAAATGCATAATGACCACTTTTTGTTTTTTATTTTTTCAAAAAAGCCAGCACAATTTATTCCCTTCATGCGTATTAGGATACCTGCCTTTTTAGAGAGCATCGAAATTAAATCTATTTACCTTTTAAAAAATAAATCCATGTGCTTGACTGGCTAAGTGTAACGTAAAGAGGAATTTTTTAAAAAAGGAATTGGGTAGTAGCAAAGTCTGACCCCTTATGCACTTGAGAAAGTTGTTGTTAAAATATCTTGGATCAATAACTACTTATTAAAAATTCAATTTAATATTTGTGCAAATAGTAAATCCTGTAACAGTCTGGGACGACATTTAGTGAGGACGAAATTATCCCTTTTTAGATTACGTGACGTCATTTCCTTGTCAGAGTATTTCGCGCTTCTTCAGCAGACCAAAACAACATTCAGATCCTGTCGGGTTTTGTGAGATGTTCTGAGTATCAGTGTTTTATTCGAAGCATTGGTAACAGAAAGTGCATTTAGAAACCTGGCGGAAAAAAAAACGGTGAAGTAAAAAAATCCTGCAGGATTGAGCAGAGTGAGTGAAACCCCACAGGATGGGACTCTTCTTTCATTTTCAGGTAAGAACCTTTTATTTAAAATTATGAGTAGGTTTTAATCAGTAAATCTATGTAATTCTTTATCTTAAAGCTATGTCAGTATCATGCATCAATGGGACGATGTTACAAAAAACTTGCTTGGTAATTTCCGGAAAATCGTTTTTCAGCGGAAAAGACCGAATGGTGTTTTAATCAGTAAATCTATGTAATTTTATGTTTTATCACTGTTTTTAAATTTCTATTTTGTTAGTTTTGCATGACAGATTATGATGTATTTTTTATAAGCCCAGAGGGTTGATTGTATTACTTGCTCCGTGCCTATTAATTTTTTCACTCCGTAAAAGTAAACCTGTTCCGGTTTTATCGTCAGTATATTTCTGGCTCATCTCAAAACATGCACAATGCCGTAGGGCTCGCATCTGCGATGCTCGCTACTACATATAAGTAAAAATATCAGTAGGCGAATGCAAAGTTGACTGGATAATGATCGTTTGATATCGGTGAAAACAAGCCAAAATTGGGCAATATTTTAAAGGAACACATAACATAACCATATGTCCCTATTCAAAATTGCTGTCTGATAACTATTTCATAATTTTATATCAACAGATTACGAGAAATATGAGAAATACACAAATTTCGGGATCGGTCGTACTGAATATAACATAATTTAATTTCGATTTAAGTTTATAAACTCTTCTGAACATGGCAAATAAAGAACACAAAAGGGTTGAATAGAAATATCAATCATTTTTTTTTCCAAAAACAAAAACAAAACGCCTTTCAGTAAGGCCTAAGGATAATAGAGATGTTCCAAAATGGCCGCACTACTTACCACGGATTCCAAAATGGTGACATATTGTTATTTTTGTGAATTATTAGTTAATTGCAACCTATAAAATAGAAATGAGCCAAAGGATTTGTGACAGGTCGGCCGATCTGTCCTTTTTGTTGGTGATTACAGAAAATCGCTCTTAATACCCCAATGTTTAATCTTAAGCCACGACCATCGTGTTTTACCACAAATCTGAATTCAGAGAAATGATTTGTACTGCTCATGCTGGTGAACAACAATTAGAAGACTGTTGCTAGTTGACTTGAACGTTGTGCTTGATAAGTTAACGTTTGATAAAGTTTTAGAGTCCACGGACGTAAGACGCCAAGTAACTGCAGTAGCACACATCGATCAAGTTAGAGAAAAAAACAAGCTATTAAACACATTTTTATGCATTATTGGAAGCTCATTTTATAGCCAAGGTTGAACATGTTGAAATAATAATATTTTATTATCGTCTGACGAAAAAGTATGCTTTATAACACCAGATTCAAATGCTCAGCACAAGTTCATTTACCCGGTGTCCTTAACGTCACGATTTCAAATTATAGTTATTAAGTGTATACCCCATGCCAAACAAAAATTAGCGAATTTAAATGTTATTTCTTTGTCATAAATATCTGATTACATTATAATTTATTTAATAATCTAAATTTCAACTATTAAGATTTTATATTTGGTAATCAGTATTTGATTCATTACAATGAATGTGAATTTACTTTTTTCAGTATTTATTGTTATAATAAAAAGAAATCAAAGGTAATTATGTCACTTATATTCATATCAACTATCAGCCTTGACACCAAGAGTTCACAGATAAAGCTTACGTCACTACATTTAAAGGGGAGTTCAAATGTTAGCGTTAAAGTTCTTTAAATTGTTTATGCTTTGTGTTTGAATGCTATTGTTTTCGATACTAATTACCAATGGTTCGTTACTCTTTTATTAATAGACATGTCCTTGTAATGGAACAATATCAAGTAATGATTACAATCCACTTGAATTCTTCAATCGACATATATAGAAACAAGCATGTGATATAGTGTAAACGCATTGTTTTGCTCTTTCCTAACACCCACCTTGGTATTGCTTATGTTGAAACCACTGGAACGATGACTAGGGGTAACCAGTAGCCCGGTCGTCAGCTGACTTCGTCGACTAACAACAATATTTTTGAAATTTCGCAATAGTTTAAACACTTAAGCACGTCTCGGATGCAGCTGGTAGAGCAAATTCCTTTTGAAACTTTTCCGATACATTAATTAATTAATTAATAAAGTATTTTGAAAACTTGAACTCATATGCATATATAGGCATAAAAAATGTATTAACTTGTGACATTGTCAAATAGATCCCGAGATATGAAGGTGCTCATAAATCTTTACCATGGCTAATAATTTATTAAAGTTGCTTTCCAAGTCACACAATCACAAAACCGAGATCAAAGTCAAAAGTCTCTAGGCTACTACTATGCCCTAATATGCATACTGGTCAATGTTCTATCTCTCAAATGAGTGCAGATGTTGTTTGTCGTAGAGTATTATTTTGTCTTTCTTTATCGGATTTGACACACTGAATTGGAAATTGGCAGCACCACGGGTGTGCTATAGCAGGCAGGAACCGCTTACTCTTCAGGAGCACCTTAGCTAACTCTTGTTACGACTTGAATTCGCGTTGTTGATTTCCGTCGGTTGATTTTGTGTTTTGTGTTTCTTCGTGCCGGTTTTGTCATTGCCCTTTTGGAGTTTTGACACTCGAATTCCCCATTGGTGCCTCTTTGCTTCTGTTATCAATCTAGGAGTTGTACATATATGTAAGGTGCTCAGAAACTTTTTAATTGCATGACAGTTACTGCATCCGCCAGAAAAGCAATAGTACTAATACGCCCGGCTTCTAGAACGAAACAAAAAATATTAAAATGTCAGGGTTCTATGCCTTTCCTTGTAATGTACATGTTCTATATTCTCGTTTGATGTAATCTTCTTGGCATGAGCTTTGTTGGTAGAGTAAGGGTTAGGCCAACCAAATATTTATTACTAGCATAAAATTGATGCTGATGCGAGGTTACTCCTTGAAATATGTATATGCAGCATTTACAATTTTATTGACACCCGGTGCTATTTATAACCCCCACTTCAAAAGTGGAGGGTATATAGTGATAGGGGTGTCCGTCCTTCCGTCCGTCCTTCCGTCCATCCGTCCGTCCTTCCGTTACACTTCAGGGTACCCATCTCTTATCCGCAACTCCTCCTAAACCCCTTGGTGGATTTTCATGAAACTTACACACAATCTTTGTGACATAATGTAGATGTGCACCTACTATTTTAAAATTTGATCAGAATGATTTTTGGAGTTTCCCATAGCAAAACATGGACTTAGCCATTCGCCTACATGGGGGTACCCATCTCTTATCCGCAACTCCTCCTAAACCTCTTGATGGATTTTCATGAAACTTACACACAATTGTTGTGACATAATGTAGATGTGCACTTACTATTTCAAAATTTGATCAGAATGGTTTTTGGGGTTTCCGGCTATACCAAAACATGGACTTAGCCATTGACTACATGGGGGTACCCATCTATTATCCGCAACTCCTCCTAAACCCCTTGATGGATTTTCATGAAACTTACACACAATTGTTGTGACAAAATGTAAATGTGCATCTACTATTTTAAAATTTGATCAGAATGATTTTTGGGGTTTCCCATAGCAAAACATGGACTTAGCCATTCGACTACATGGGGGTACCCATCTCTTATCCACAACTCATCCTAAACCCCTTGATGGATTGCCATGAAACTTTTACACAATCTTTGTAACATAATAAAGATGTGCACCTACTATTTGAAAGTTTGATCAGAATGATTTTGGGGTTTCCCATAGCAATACATGGACTCAGCCATTCGACTACATGGGGGTGCCCATCTCTTATCTGCAACTCCTCCTAAACCCCTTGATGGATTTTCATGAAACCTACACACAATCTTTGTGACATAATGTAGATGTGCATCTCCTATTCTAAATTTTATCTGATTAATTTTTTTGGGGGGGGGAGTGGGGGGTATTTATTTGTGAGCTGTGGCTCACAGTTTTTCTAGTTTGTATTTATCTTTATTATGAAATTGTCAGTAGAGGTGACAAAAGTTGATAAAAACCTAAGAACTTTTAAAAAAAATACATCAAACATTTGAGCTCGACATCACCAAATCATCCAAGTATAGACCAACATTACAATAGTTACAAATGCCCGTCTGTAGGTCAATTAATGGGATGAGCTCAAATGCAAAGTCTGAAATAATCAAATAATATTGTTTGTCAAAAGAAAATAGTTATGTCTTTGGTCTTGTATGTGTCAAATTAATACAACTAAAATGTGTCGCTATGACTTCGTCCAATTCTTTTCTTTAACACCCGCCTCATATTGAAGAGTTTGGATCGAGGTTTATCACCTGCCTGACCATTGGCAGGTGTCAGACTTTTAATAAAGTTCCTTTTGAGTTGTATGAGGAGTTCGTCCATTGTTTCTGTCACTCCCTGGTAGCCCTCCGCCACAGAAATATCAAACTTTGGACAGTCTAACTGTGCAGCCAATGAGGCTCCGTCATCTTCGGTCACACACCGAGCAGTAAGTAAGTCACATTTGTTGGCAACCAGTACTATTGGTGTTTCTGGTCCTTTCAGTTTTAATATAACGTCCTTGAGACGACATGCCTCACGAAAACTGCCCGTATCTGTTACAGAGTAGATGCACACGAATCCATCTCCCCATTTTATATGTTTGTTACATGCCTCTTGAGACTATAAAAGAATAAATAGTTAATTACAAGGTTAACATGTACCTCTGAATTGCATGTACTTTTAAAGTCTCCTACTTGTTTCTTAATTTTCAATATTTTAGGAAGAACCAGAGCCACGAACCCCCATATTTGGCCCTTTGAATACGCAATTATCAAAATTGGTTTGTTTTACTCGAAAATTTGTGTATTTATAGCTGGATAGCAGTGTTAAATGGGACATGATTTGTTTTTGGTGTATTGATCAATTAAATAGCAACCTTACGCTTAAAAAAAGGCTCCATTCTCAATTTTTTTCACTTTAAGGTCAAAATAACCAGTTTTTCAATCCCAATTATGTGATTTTCTATGTGGTGCCACCCCTTGGCCATCGAAATTTTTGTTGAAACATAAAGAAAATAATGTGTTTGTAAAATTTCAGCAAAAATATGTATGAGCAAGATGTGGCGCCACTGTCATTTTCACCAAAAACTAAGTGGAACATGGTGAGATTTTTCTGAAATTAGCATATTTTTAATTTAAGTGTCAAAATATGACGCCATTGCAACGTCATAATTGCAGAAAACTTTAAGAATTGTTTTGTTTTGTAACAAGTAATTATTCTAGTCTAATTAGCCACTATAGTCTTATCTGAAAATGAATTTGAAAATATGACCTGATTTAGGGCCAAAAAAGCAGTTCGTGAACCGACTCCTTTGGTTATCATCTTATTATTTTCCTTATTCAGGGGGTCCAATGTAATTGGTAAGTGCGCAGCATAATTTGGTAAGTGACTATAAAGATGGCGGAAAAACCTCGCTTCGATCGACAACGGTCAGTTTTCTCTTCGTGTTTACAAAAGTTATACACATCTTATGAATAAAACCATGTTGCCTTTCGGCAATTATGAGTTATGAGAAATAGTACATAACAAAAATTTAATGCTTGATTTGCTTATTAAAAAGCTATTGAAGAAAAACCGGCCACTTGACAGCAATTTTTTTGTCATGCCGAAAAAAACAGGCTTTGTTTCAGGTACTCTGATCACAAACGTAAGGTTTTATGGTGTTTTGTGGTTCGTCAACAAGCATGGATATTCCCAAATATTTGTTTCTGTAAAAGAAACATGTATTTGTTGACATATTTACAATTATTTAATTGTTTGGTAAGTGCAAGTTAGTGTACTAAAAAAATTGGTAATTTATATTATTACAGTGCAAAAACTTTTGAAAGCACTTCTTTTAAATACTTTGCATAATATTTCTTTTGTTATTGATTTTTTTTTTTGGGGGGGGGGTATTCTAATCTTGATGTGTCCGACTGCTTTCTTATTAAGAAAAATAAGAGTCCTGGCCTTGATAATATTAGTAATGAAATGCTCCAGGCATCACAATCCTATATTAACCCAAGTCTGTTGAAGCTGTTCGTCAGGTCAGTTCCCGGAACAAATGGTCCAAAAGTTATAAATGTCCAATTTATAAAAGTGAAAATCAACTAAAGCCAGAAAACTATAGAGGTATAGCTATTAATAATAGTATTGGGAAACTCTTTAATATAATACTTTGTAATCGCTTTGACAAATTTTTGTTAGATAATAAAGTAATACATGAAAGTCAAATTGGCTTTTTTTAAAAATCTGGTACCACAGATCACATATTTGTGTTGAAATGTATAATTGATAAATATCTAAAACAAGGGAATAAAAATTTATGCTTGCTTCGTGGATTTTCGCAAGGCATTTGATAGAGTTATCCATGTTGGAATTATGTTCAAACTTCTTGAAAGAAATGTTAGTGGTTATTTTTATAGAAAACTAAAAAATATGTACTAAATTGATACTTTATGCATCAAAGTGGGCAAAAAAATGACAATTTTTTTTCACTGCTAAGGTTGGTGTACGACAGGGCGACGTACCTAGCCCTAACTTGTTCAAATTTTTCATAAATGATTTACCACAAAAATTGTAAGATCAGTCAGAATCAGTTACTTTTGATAACAGGAAAATCCGTTGCTTGTTGTATGCAGACGACTTAGTCTTGATGGCCGATTCTAAAAGATGTGACTGTCTACAAAATAAACTCGATATTTTGCAGGAGTTTTGTAAAACATGGTGTCTAGATATAAATATTAACAAAACCAAAGTTGTCGTATTTAATAACTCTGGTAAATTATTAAATGAAGAATTTCTAATTGGCATTTTAAAGATTGAATGTGTAAAAAGCTATAAATATCTTGGTATAGTGTCGACAAAACTTGCCGTTTTACAGAAGCTAAGTCTAAGTTATATGAAAAGGCATTAAAAGCCAGTTTTAAACTATATAGAGACATGAAGGTGGTATCTCCATCAATTAAGGTTCTCCTTCACATTTTTGATCATACTATAAAACCCATTTGTTTATATGGGTGCGAGAACGGGGGATTACAAACGTAACACCAAAAAGAAAGCAATTGAATTTGTATGAAATATACAAAGATTGGGAAACAAGAAAAGCGTAACATGAAATTTTGTAAGTTTCTGTCAGGGGTCTCTAAACAGACTACAAATTTAGCAGTTCTATCAGAACTAGGGAGATTCCCATTGTATTGTGACATTATAGTCCAAATGTTTATGTACTGGCATCGGTTGGAAAACCAGCCATCTGGGCTAATGCCATTTTCCTTGGTTTCGGTGGTCAAAGCTGAACTATATTATTAAAAGAGCACCTTCTTTGCTTCAAACATATTTCGTAAGTGATACTTTCAAACTCTTTTTAAATACAAAAAGCTCGAAAAATTAGTTACATTTAATTCGTATAGGTTTTCACATTGATCATAAACTTATTTGTATTAGTATGCCTTTTAAAATAAAACTTAGAGTGTTAATTTAACACAAGACCATACTCATCATAGCAAGGTAACCGAATTGGCAATGTGAAATTAACATAACCGGAAAATATGTACATGTTCACGTACTTTGTCGGAAAAATCAAAGTTATTTGATTCAGCCTGCTAAACAGATTCATGTAGTAGAATAGAAATGAATCGGAAATAAAAAAAAACATCTATCTCATTAAAACGTTAACGCAATGAATAAAGATATTTGCACTGTGATAATATTCATTACCAATTTTGTTTAGTACACCGACTTGCACTTACCAAAAAATTAAATAATTGTAAATATTTCAACAAATCCATGTTTCTTTTACAGAAACAAATATTTGGGAATATCCATGCTTGTTGACGAACCACAAAACACCATAAAACCTTACGTTTGTGATCAGAGTACCTGAAACAAAGCCTGTTTTTGTCGGCATGACAAAAAAATTGCTGTCAAGTGGCCGGTTTTTCTTCAATAGCTTTTTAATAAGCAATTCAAGCATTAAATTTTTGTTATGTACTATTTCTCATAACTCATAATTGCCGAAAGGCAACATGGTTTTATTCATTTGATGTGTATAATTTTTGTAAACACGAAGAGAAAACTGACCGTTGTCGATCGAAGCGAGGTTTTTCCGCCATCTTTATAGTCACTTACCAAATTATGCTGCGCACTTACCAATTACATTGGACCCCCTGTTATTTTCCTTAATTATTCATGTCGTCGTTGTTTTGTCTCGTCTTATGGAAATTTAAGATTAATTCTCCAAGTTCGGTAATTTTGTTATTACCTTTATTTATTATTTTTGTATTGTTTTTTATGTTAATATATATATTTGAAATGTACAAAGTCCAGGTACATGTATACTTTCCTATTTATATTTCTTTTCTAATTTGTTAAATGATCCTTATGAGTTCATCAAGAATACAGTTGTCTTGTGACAGTGTAGTTCTGACGTAGATATCGTAATCAATGCTTTATATAGTCTATAAAGGAACGGTTATGTCTCTGTGGGGTATTTAGTTTTTTAAACATGTGTTTGACATTCATACAAATATAGGTAATACCGTAATTATTTCGGTCAAAAATTATAGTCATTAAAATACTATTTTCACAAAAGGTAAACAACATCGACAGAGAATTAGTTTTATTGTAAATTCTAAAGAGGAAAAAATTATCATATCCATATAATTGGTTATCTTTTGAAGAAAAAAAAATATAGGGTTTGTCCAGCTTTAAGGTCATAGTTGTAAAAAAATAATTCTAGGTTTTAGTGGGCTGTATTGAGATGATCACCCGACATAGTAGGTGAATGATGATGATATACAAAGCAAGATTATCTTTAAAATTAGTATCGACCTTAATATTACAATGGGAGACACATATAGTACATAGGTTTCGTTCACAAAACCCGGTTGAAACCACCATTATCTTTTTTCCAAGACATTACAATTCCTTTAGGAGTTTATGTTAAGTTTAATAAGACACTTCCCATGCGGGGCCCGGGAGGTGAATAGGCCCGTAGCAGTCCTAAGCTTGTTAAAAGTCCAATAACGAGCGCTCAGAAATCTGACATCCGATCAGGCCGCTAATCCCACAAAGCGACAGGGATGTGTGCTGTAGGTGGTTGAATGAGGAAGCCCTATCATAATGAATGCCGGTGTCGTCAGGATATAATGCGGAATATATGATGGCAAACCATAGTGGGCCAACGTGTGTGGAGAGTGTCACGCTTCATGCATCCCTGTGGTCTTCCAAAATTTCCGTTCCTTTGTTTCACACCCTATCCCATTTTCTCATCATCATTTCATGTTCATTTTATCATCCTCTTCATATTAATGGCCTTCATATAACCTACATAGTGTTGCTCACTCAGTCACTGACAATAATAATTTAAAATGCTCAAAAAGCAGCATAATTAACATGTACCAGTGTCATGTTGGCGCCAACACCACAAACATGTGTATGCTTAAACGTGTTTGGTGAATTAAGTAATGATATCGGGTACATTCCAGCAAAGTTGGTTGATAAATTATTTTCGGTATATCTGTCTTATTTTGTCTTTTCTTTTTGATATTTGAGATAAATGGTCCAAGTATTTATTACCTTTATTCATGTTCATTTATATATAGGCATTCCTGAAATTTTCAGTATTTTAATTCCAAACTTTTTATTCCAAGAAAATTTTACAGTGTCACAATATTTTCCGTTTAGATTTTGTACTCGAAGACCGCAATGAGGGGGGTGTTGCGCCTAAAAACTGTTTTCTTCGACTCATTAGATTGATCCCCAAATTTTGGTAGTTTTGTTGTTACCATTATTCATTAAGCAAGATTTTTTCATGAATGCCTGTATATCAGACGTCGAAAGTCGAAATTAACAACAATTAGATCCACAACAAGTGCGACATAAAAACAGTACAAATATCTAATTAATATATATATTTTTTTGCCACAAAATTATCGAAGAACAAAATATACAAGGAAAACTGAACATAATCATTAACATTATCGGCTTCGTCTAGTTTATGGATAGGGCTGTTATACGGGCTATTTAATTTCCGCTGATCGTGTGTCCTGACTTACATTAGTAGCTGTATCTAGGATCTCTAGCTGACTTGCATTAATAGCTGTATCTAGGATCTCTAGCTGACTTACATTAATAGCTGTATCTAGAATCTCTAGCTGACTAAAATTTACCGGTCCTTTGTTTCCCACCCCATCCCCATATTTCATTTATCATCATCATTTCATGTTCATTTTATCATCCTTTCATGTTCATCGCCTGTAAATAACCTATATAGCGTTGCACGGGCGTAAAACACCAACTCACTCACTCACTCTAGCTGACTTACATTAGTAGCTGTATCTAGGATCTCTAGCTGACTTACATTAATAGCTGACTTACATTAATAGCTGTATCTAGGATCTCTAGCTGAATATCTTCCTTCGGAGCCGATATCTTGTAAGTGTACATCATTTCTGTAATAAAACCATATTCACTGACTATCTGTGGTTGTTTTATACAACTGAGTATGGAATAAAGTTACATGCAAATATGTGTCATGTCACAAGATGAAAGCTGAATATGAAACAAATATAATGCAAACTCCGTACAATCCTCTGTCTGTATTTGAAATTTGGTTAACATTTATAAGATTTTCTTCTACAATGTGTTGATTACGTTTACCATGCGCTTGTAAACTAAGAATAGAAAATAATGAGATGTGGAACACAGTCCACAATTAAACGGCAATTTAGAAAAACCACAATGGACAACCGCCAGCAGCCTTCAACGAGGCCATTTGGCACTGCTCGCGGTTCTTCAATTGACCCATGGTCTAAATAAAATGCATATAATTCAAATCCAGCCCTGAAATAGTCACAGAGACCCCCTTCTTAAACAAGGAACAGAAAACATCAAAAAGACAAGTACAAACGAAAACTTTGTCAAAGATTCCTGGCTTAGGATAGGCACATATGATATGTGGCGGGGTTAAACTAGTTTTTTGGGCCCAATATCCCCCTATCAATATTCCTAGACAAAGCACAAAAACTAAACACACAATAAAAATCAAATCGATCAAAGTCCAATTCCACTAGCGAGAACCTAAGACAAAAAACAAGAACAAACAAAAGGACGGTAAAGGAAATCTCTATAGAACACTCGCTGTTACTGACAATTAGCTGAGAATCATCAATCGACTGATGTAAAAAAAATTAAACGTATCGATTTTAAATCTGACACAACACTTCAAACAATAATGATTTAGTGAAGTGTCATCACACAAAACCGACATGCTTGTTTGCTATAATGCTTAAAAATGAGAATAGTAAAAACGTTTATGGAAGTTTTAAGCAAGTATCAAGTTATCAATATTTCTACCAAAAGACACTAAATTCAAAGATTTAACCAACATATTCAGTTCATATCCTTTCCGTAATAAATTTTGAAGCCAATTTGAAGAAGACTTATTTAGACATATAAAAAATAATTCCGTTTATAACTGGTAGAAGGAACCGTCCTTCACTTATATATAGGTGTGTATGTCTAAGCTCCTTTTCGAGTCATGCATTTTTTGTTGTTCTTTTTTTTTCTGTTTTAGTTCAACGACAATGTTTCAACATTCCAAATCTCGGTCTGGGCTCCAATTACCCTATGTCGCCAAGGTCACCTTAAATATTTTTTGACCATAGCATGATGGATGTGACGTCAAATCTTATAGTTTTAGGTATACACTCTAAGAGCAATGGTCCATTTCGACAGGTAATTCTTTATATAGCAAAAAATTTACCGATTGGATCAATGTTCATGAAACATGATCTTAATCTTTATATACTGTACAATGCATAAGGGTAATAAGTGCTTTATTTCTTATGCATTTTTTAAATGTTTATGATATTGGAATGTTCTAATTGATATGACGTTTTCCCTCATACTACGTTTTATGGTCAATTTTGTAAACCTGTCATTTTTTCTTTAAATAGTTCTGTTAGAAGTACATTAATTAAACTTGTGAGAATTCATTACTTGACATTGGAAATGGGACAACATATATAAGATTGCAGTTCAAAAAGTAGCACAGGGCATTATGAAGTATGAATTATGATATGGAACAAAGGAGCCGCGGCTGATAAACTCAAACGAGTATTATAATGCATGTGCATGTGATCAAACCTGATTCTATTACAAATTAATTAAATGCTTCGTTATATTTAGTGACAACGATCTTGGTCCGGAACTTTTTAACGACAATTCCGTGACTATTACACGACCTGGAACGTTTAACGACTATTACGTGACCATATAACGTAACGTAAGACAAAAGGCTGTGTTTGTTTTTACCTTTGTTGCTATCATAATCTCCAATATACCGCTTTGTTATGTATCTCACTGTGAAGGCTGCAAAAGATATTCAATCATTACTGTCACATGAATAAGCAAATGATATGGATATGTTAGTACCAATAATATGCCTTTATCAAAAACAAAGGTGCTACTTTTGGATAAGTATTTTTATTGCGTTTCCTCTTTTTTCGTGGTTTGCTTTCATTCGTTGCTGTGTTTATATTTTGACTTCTGTGATAGGCTACTGAAACAGTGGTTATTGATAGAGAGTAATTTGGCTTTACCTCAATCATTTTTGTGTCAGTAATAACTTTTAGAATGGTTTTGCTACACAAAAAAACCTTGTTAATAGTTGATATCAAAGTATAAAAATAACAAATATAGCACAATCTGAATGGTGAATGTTTTTATTTGATTGCTTGTTTACTTGAACAAAGCATTAACTTAAACTATTTTATTGCGATGGATACTAAGTTAGTTTTTATTCTGTGTTGCATGTAACTATACTTTGTTTATGTCAAATGCAAATTGAAAATATGAAACATTCGTAAGCGATTCATAAAAAAAATCTTCATTTTTCACAAATTTCTGATTGAAATTAATGTTGAAAGGATGTTATGGTTAAAACTGTTTGTGGATTTGCTATCAAAATACCTCGATAAAACCTATGATTCACGCTATGTTTCTATTACCTGTTGATGACTTTGCACCTATTTCATTATGTAATGCTATTTTCAGAAATTAATTTCCCATTCTTTCTTTTGTTTTAAGATGTTATATTATATAACCCTTGAAGCCATCTCTACTTCTTATGATGTACATCTGTGAACATCGTTTGATGTATAGATCGAAGTATTTGTTAAAGAGACAGCTCTGATCGAAAACGTAGCTGCTATAATATTATCACAATAGCATTGATGCGTTTATTCAGGGCATCATTTTTCCATTTATATTCTAAGCCATCTCAGAGAAAACAGCTTTTACATTATCATAGTTACGTGTAAGATACAGCCTTTAAGCAAACAGCATTATAATTTCAAACAAAGAAAAGACGAAAGAACATGTACAGTCAAAATATAGAAAAAAAATTACTTAAAGTCTTGTCTTGCCTTACTGAATCCGTCTTTTAACAATTTACAGATCATACCCAAATCATGTGTTGAAAGCTGTTTTTGTTTTCTTACTAATTAAAAAAAAGTAAATGTTGGTCTAAAGCAAGTTTAAAATTCCACACTCGTCCTCAAGTGGGAAAAGGAACATGAAAGAAGCAGAGGTACCAATGGGGTATCCGAATGTCAAAAGTCCGAAAGGGCAGAGACAAAACCAGTAAACACTAACAAGAACGGGACAAAGACAGACAACATGTAAAACATTGAAACACAAAATAACTGAATATCAATCAACAATGCGAACTCCAGTCGAAACAAGAGTGAACAAGAGTGAAAACATGTTAGCATGAAATCTTGTTGTAAATTAACCTATTTTTCATGAAATCCTCCTACATGGCATTTAGATCAAGAAGTTTGATGAAGATGCACTCTTATGTTTCACAGAAGAGTTTATGGATTTGACATGTGTATCAGAAGTTATTTTGGGGGAGTCTGGTTTTGCTGACATAGCATCTTGTTGACATGTCATAACAATCATTTCCTATTTTATACGTATGTTCAATAAATTATGAAATATAATGCCAAATGTTTGCAATGTCTGTCTGGAATATATTCACTTGCTAATTTACGATCATCGTCAACTGTATATATTTCAATATAATCATTACATAATGGAGTATCTGGAAATAAGATATATTTTTAAATATTAATGGCATGTTTAAAGTTTTATGTAATCTTTTATACATCAATGTTGCAATGCATTACTAGTTTAACTTTGTACATGGTTAATACGTATAACATTTATAAAGCCTTGAAACTCATGATGATTTCCAAAAGAATGACAAAAAATGGAATAAAATCAAATTATCTTGCTTAAACACGTTAAAGGGTCGATCACCATGATAAAGTATATTCTCCCATAGATGAGGCTTAGAAATGCATAGTATTAATAGAACGAATAGTTTTAAAAGAAAAGTACACAACCCCAAAAAGTTTGAAAAAGAAAGCAAAACCCAGAACCGATTGACCATGTATAGTACAGTACAATATGTATAAGGGAAGTAACCTGGTTTTGAAATAGATAATCGAAAATTTTCAAAAATATTTTACTGGTTTTATTGCGTCAGACAAGTCCGACGACCAGGTTTGTGACTACCGTCGGGGACGTCTTATCCATCAGGAGAGGATGTCGACCCAGTGGCCATGTCCGACGGCAAGGCTTGTGATTACCGCCGAGGACGTCTTATCCATCAGGAGAGGATATCGACCCAGTGGACAAGGTTGACGACCAGAAGTACCAAATGCGGGGATCAATAGTATCCGCCCGCCGATCTTCTTCAATAACTCAAGAGGATAACTGCATGTTGACACTCTCAAGAAAAAGAGGGGACAGATCGTAACCCTTGGCAAGCGAAGGTGGATAATGTGATGTTCATACATCATAATCATCATTTGATTTCTGCTAGAAATTATAATCTTGTCGAGCTCTTAAGTCTGTTTGGATATATTTAATGATTTATAGACCTACATTAACAAGAAATCATAAATTAATTCGAACAGTACTTCAAATCACATACGGTGTTTAATTTACAGATAAAATCATCTGCCAATTTGAAACAGTAATACCAAACTGGTACGAAAATAGAACAAATAAATAAATATTATGCACTCTAATCACAATCAGAGATTCTATCAGAAGTTATTGATTCAATCTTTCAAAGATATCTGTGATTGTATATTGATATAAGGAACAAACAGACTATGGGGTACCGTGTAATAAATCGTGCTTAAGTGGGATTTAAAACAATAGAACATGACGTAAAATGTAATAACTACTTATTAATTAAATACTTTAAATTTTTACTTAATTTGATGACCCATTTTTAAAATAAAGCTTCCATTTCTTCTCTCTTTTTTATTTATGGCTTTTATTTACAGTGACTTGATGATAAACAGGCATCTGACTGTCTTTTTTTTTTAAATTAAAGTTTTACATGTACCAAGAAAGGATCATTGGGTCTTTCATTTTCTGTTATGTTTTTTGCCTTTTTGACAAATTGGCCATTTGTGTTCGATACTTTTCTTGAGCGTTAACTCTAGTTATCTGTAGACAATCCCAATAAAATATAAGGAATATGAATTTTTTACAAAGAAAGTACAACAGACAATAGATAAGGATAGGGTGCTGTATACTATTGTCTCATATGTAGTCCTTCTCTTTATTGAAAATATTGCATAGACTGTCTTCAAATTTCGAACGTCAAAATTCGACCCCGGGGATAAGCCGGTAATATCCAGTGATTTTGTTATAAGCGAGCAAAGCGTAACGGGCATTCGTGCTCTCTGGCATGTTCCCGCGAAAAAATTGCCTTATTCTGATATTAATTTTTCATAGGTGCGAAGTAAATTTTAACTAATACATGGAATACCCTTCTAGAAAAATATAAAAACGTGTTATAAAAATAGAAGAAAATAAGCAAAAACTAAAAGCTCAACTAGGAGATTAAGTTTCCTTTAAACAAAACACGTTCCATTGAAGAGTAAACACCATTTGCTTTTCTGGAAACACATATGAAACTTTAATGGTTTCATTTCCGCATTTGGTAATAGGGGCTTCTTTTGTAAGATAGGCTTCTATATATTTTGAAAATATTGCAGCTGACGAAAAGTTAATTCTTGATTTGTGCACATTTAACTATATAGTACATGTATGATTACTTTATATTAATTATTATTATTATTAACACCATTTATATAGCGCATTAACTAATTAAAAATTACTCTAAGCGCTTTACAAGGAATAAAAATGTACAGAATACAATATACATGACATGATTATCAAATACATCGAGTAGTAAAAAAATAGGGAAGGATCAATTAATAAATAATAAATAGATAGAAAATGATAAACAACTGAAATTAAAGTATGAAAACTTTACAATTAAAAAATAAGATCTAAGCACTTTCAATTATCATCCTGAATAAAATAAGTTTGGCAGTATATGGCCCGTACTTGTTTATCTATGTTCAGAACATGTGCAGAAGCTGCAACTTTCATGGAAACATGTTTAATTAAAATGTCATTTTATATTATGTTTTGGCGCGCTCAGGTACATGCATGTAAGTTTTGCTTTTAACTCTTTGGCGTTCTTATTTTCCCGTACAACTATTCTTTGAAAAAGGCCCAGTCGCCGCCTCTGTGATCTATAGCCATGTTTGCTGCAATGCATTTTAATAGATAAATCAAGGAATTTACATTTCCGTTACCTTGTTTATTTATATACCATTTTTTTTTATTTAGAATATTGTTCGATAATCGCACGAAAAACATGTCAGCAGTTCGACAATATCACAAGTTCGTTACGGTCGTAAGATGTTCGTAAAAATTCCACTCGATGATCTTACGGCAACATAACAT
Source organism: Arcuatula senhousia (assembly GCA_963971305.1). Taxonomy (NCBI): domain Eukaryota; kingdom Metazoa; phylum Mollusca; class Bivalvia; order Mytilida; family Mytilidae; genus Arcuatula; species Arcuatula senhousia. The sequence continues at coordinate 59,447,156 of OZ020309.1, forward strand.
GTCGTGGGGTAGTCGTGTGGACACCCTGTGATTATCGTTCGAATAACAGGACGTTTGTCTTTCAAACAATGTATGCCCTTGAAATTTTCGTACGATATTAGCACGTCTATTTAAAATGACAACACGTGGAATTGAACGACAACAATCCGGGTAAGGTGAGTTTATATGGGCAAGTAAATCAGTTTTAGGTTTAATCGACTTTTTTTTAGAAGATATGGTTTGATTGGTTAAACAATTAATGCGTTATCCAGGGTATACTAACTTTGTTAACAAAAGTAAAATAGTGAAGTACAAAATACCTTATTTAACTGGTAACCAATATTTGATTCGATTGACCTATACTTTTCGGGCTCTGCAGTGTGTGCAGTTGGCTCTTGAAAAACATAAAACATCATCCAGTCAGTTTTAAGTTGTTGAAATTTTAAGGTTCTTTAGATTCTTTACACTGGAGTTTTCAATTAATGTGTATCTAGTTGATCTTATCAATATTGCAAAACTGATGGGTTCTATTTTTTCAAACGAAAGATGATGATTATTTATTATCTTGTTAAAATTCTCTATTACCTGCGACAAATTTGTTAGCATGTTTAAATTAAAAGTACACTGAAAAAAATTGTGTTTATAGTTTAACCCCCTTAATTTAAAGCATGATGATGGTTGTGTTTAAAACCCAAAAATGTTTAGGGGTATAAACGTGATTGTGCTCAACTGTGAACAAAAAAGTGTTTATGATTGTGTTCAGAGTCTAAACACATTATTAACAGTGTACTGGGGAGGGAAGGGAAGGATTTCTTTGTGGTGTGTTTGTAATAAAGAGATGTTTAGGTAAGAGAGATATTTAGGTATTCTGAAACAATAATTTATTTTCTTGAAATCATATTAGCATGAGTGATTGAGTTAGTGTTTAGGTTATTGAAAGGCGATGAACATGAAAATGATGATAAAATAATGGAGATATGATATAGAAGGAGCTCCTACTAGAGAGACATCTGACGTTCAGACTGCGATACCGCTTTATTATTGGTTAGTCGATGATTTTAACACCTCGGCAGGATTCGTGTCTTTGATATCCAGCGTTATACAGAAAAACTGTATATTTTGAAGATAAAAATGTTCTTTAAACATTTACCGCATTAACCTATCTATCTCTTTTTATTCTCCAAAACCAGTTATGGTACAGAGACAAAAAAAGTAATAATACAGAAATACAAAATATTACAGAAATACAGTGTAAAGTTTACAATCAACATTTGTTTTAAAATGTGGAAGGTACAAAGTTCAAATATAGTGGACATGTAAATGTAGATCGATGACAAAAGATACAAATAATAGTATATATATAATTATTCAATAATTTGTAATAAGTGTTTAAAGTGCTAGGTTACCCTGGAGGATCTAACCTTTGATTTATGATACGAATAAATTTGCACAAATTGTAGAGATCTGGTGGGTGTTGGCTGTTCATCAATTCCCTAAACTTCATGGTGTTTGGCCTTTTGTATAACTTAGGCTTAATGTATAATTTACGTTCTTCCCGTAGCGATGTGCATGTAAGTAAATAATGATATTCGTCTCCAATTTCTTGGGATTGACATAGATTGCATTTTCTGTTTTCCCTAGGAATATTTTGCCATCTTCCGCGTTCGATAGGCAATCTGTGGTTCATAGTCCTGAATCTACAAAGTGTGATATAGTTTCTGTCATTCACAATATTGAAGTAGTTTTCGAATTTAGGTTCGTCCTTGTATATTCTGTAATTAAGAGCTTTAGGAGAATCTTGAACATACGATCGCCATTGTTGCATAAATTGGTCAGTTAAGGTTTGTTTAATTGAGCCACACAACCATGAAATATTAAGGAATCGCTGATCAGTCCACACTTGAGACTTGCCACACTCATCTAAGATGGATTTGATAAATCTTACCCAAGTAATATCATCATAATGGGTTAAAGATAGGCGGAATAAAATAGCAGGAAGTTTGTTTTCTTTGCCACTAACTAGTTTAGCCCAGTATTTTACTGCTCTTAGTTTTATGTTTATATCGAGGGGATATCTTCCCAATTCACCGTAAATCATAAAATCAGGTGTAGACTTTTTAGCATTCATCAATAGCTTGCAATATTTAAGATGAACCCGTTCAATCACAGAATTATTTCCGTTACCCCAAACTTCACAACCGTACAGTAGGATTGGTTGAATGACCTTATCAAATAAATCTAAAAGACATTCTAAAGATAAGTTATGGGATCTCCCTTTACGTAAAATATCATACATTGCATGAGTGGCCTTCTCTGCATTGTATTTTTTAGCTTTAGAGAAACTTCCAGATCTGGAAAATTTAACTCCTAAATATGTAAATTCGCTAACAATGTCAACGTCTTTACCATCGTATTGAAATCGAATGTTATTTCTCAATCTACCTTTGGAAAAAACAACAATTTTACTTTTTTCTACATTGACCTTCAGCTTCCAAACTGTGCAATATCTATTGAGTATGTCAAGTTGTTTTTGTAAATCTTTTTCTGATTCTGCCAATAAAGCAGTATCATCAGCATATAGTATAAGGAAGAGTTTAACAAATTTGTCAAGTTCGTTTTCTAGTTCATCAGAGATACTTTTTAGGCCTATAACACCATTTTCGTGCATAAAATTTTCCAAGTCGTTCACATATAATGAAAAAAGGACAGGAGAAAGATTTTCACCTTGTCTGACACCTATTAACAGAAGCGTTTATGATCCTGGTATTCATATAGTATTATTTTTTATTAATTATATTGATTGTTGTTTGGTGGCATCTAAATTAGACATACTGAATAAATCAAAATTAAATCTGATGTCCATGAGATAATACAACCGAATAAAGTCTCTTCATAGTTCTTTGACCCGTCTAAAATTACTTTGGAAATAAAAAAAAAAAAAAAAATAAACAAATAACGCCCGATCTTTAGTGTTCTTGTATTCATTATTCTTTTCAAGATCGTTCATATATAAATCATTATAAAATGAGTTATTATCATACATAATGATGGAAGACATCAGGGTGAAGGTAAATTTTGTTTTTAATTTAATTTATATTTATATTTTTTCAAATATTACCATCTAGCAAAAATATAAAATAAATCTTTATTTCCCGATAAGTTACGATAAGAATGGGCAATTTTGTCCCTCACCATCCCGCACAATACACATAGATATGGCCAGCAACCTCTAAGTTTCTTCTTTCACAGTATATAATTATTTTCTCATTGTCAGGACCTTTCAGGAACCTTATTTATAAACAGGTAAAACAGAACTGCTTTAAATTACAAAACTTCAAACTATCATAACTTTAACATTTTTTATCCGATTTTCGTGATTCTTTTAAGATTCTGTTTGTAATTTGTATGGCTATCACCTTGTTACACTATATCTAGCTACATGTTAACTACCTGAGTCTGCAGTGAAATTTACGATAAGGTGGCGTCGATAACTACATGTATCACGTGACGAGTAGGACAGTAAGATTAGGTGATCCACTCTGCGGTATCGCAGTCGGTACACAAAGGGGTTTTTCGATAACGCGCTAATAGATCATCGTCTATACATTTTTTCGGAGGCCCAACGTGATATTAACGAGACTAATTGGTGCTAATGTCAAGTAGTAGCTCCTTCTATATCATATCTCCATGATAAAATGAACATGAAATGATGATGATAGTGGGTACCGTAGGAAACAGAGACAGTAATTTTGAAGACCACAGGAAAAGGGGAGAGGTAGGTAGGGGCGGAAAATTTAGCCTATGTTGTGCACTACTTGGCAGTCAACAATGGGATATTTTACGTGCATGAAGCGTGGCATTCTCCACACATGTGGGCCACAATGGTTGTTCTTTATTCTACCTAAGTAAATTTTCAACTTTAATGCGGCGGCGGGGGATATTGGTTACATTTAGCAATCTTGTTTTTCAATCGTGAGCCGGAATATTTTTATATACAATACTTTGTAAAATAACAATCTTACATACACCCCTTGTACCAATGCTCATACTAGGTTGTTTTCAATTTACTCAATGTTTTAACTTGCTGATAAAAATGTATACATGACTACAATATGGTCTGCTAATGTCCTTGGTTAAAATCAGGAAATGACAGAAGAGAGGAGTTTCTGTTTGCACTATAAAAATAGTGTTCAGAATTTAAACATTCTTTACACATGTTAAGGGTTGTGTTTAAACCTTAACACGTTTAGAGCTTAGCATGTGCTCAACTGTGAATAAAAAGTCCTTGTACCAAAATATATAAATATGAAATATGAGAACTTTTAAAAAATAGCAACAACAAAAATTTACGAACAGGGATTGTTAAAATGTTTAGAAAGAGTAGCCAAAATAGCGGATAGAATTATCTATTTTACCATAAAAAGATGTTGTGTTTCAGGATAAATTACTAGTAATGTAATGAGCTTAACCTTAAACGTTTTCTACAACATGTTACTGTTATGCATTAAATTCACGGCAATCGTAATAAGTCTTCATTGTACACTGTTGTTCTTTGAATAGAGCTAGTTTGGGAACTTGGCTTTGAAAACACACTAGAAATATTTCATTAATTTTTCACTAGAAGCATTTCAAATGGCACTTGAATTGATCGTTTCCTGTATGAGTTAAAAGCGATGCTAGTGTTGTTACACAAGAAAACAAAAATAGATATTGTACATGATTTAACCTATATTTTGGAATTTACCAAAAATAATTATAAACTCGACTTAAAACTAACAAATAAGAACTATAGTTAAGCGAGTTTTGGGTCACTACATCCTTACCTGTCTTGCCAACGCCAGGTCCTCCTAACACGACTATCTTGGCATTATTAAACTTTTTCTGAGACATGTTATCCCTTCTGAAGTTTATACTTCTCAGCTAAGAATCATCTACACATCCTTCTAGTTTCTCTTTTGTTGTGACTCTGCTACTTTCGTTTTGGACACCTTCCAGGATGCCGAGATATGAAATTTACCTCCATACTTCATAATAAAGATAAAGATAAGAAACAGACAAAACTGATGTTCAAAAATATTGTTCAATATGTAAATGTTTATATGAAATAGCAAACATCTGTTACGATGATCTTCTTAGAGCAATACTTATGATAGGAGTTAATTAGTCAGTTATGAAGATGTTATAGTAAATCAAAGCTCCCCAGCAGTCATTGGAATTGTCAATTATTTGTTAATATCATATCATTTGTTCAACTTGTGACTTTGTTGTCATTTGTATTTTGTGCATAATACATGTACAAAAACATATTTTTGTTTAGTTTTGTTTTTTTTTTGTTTTTTTTTTTTTTCTGAAAAATATTTTCAGCTGAAACATCAACAAAGTTTGAGTCCTTCATATAGTTTAAAAGTATTGTTTGAAGTCAATGAATCCCATTTGATGCGATTGCTTTGTCTCTCTGGCAAGGTTTGAACAGAAGGAAGTGTTTAAAAAACAAATAAACATATTTTATACAAATAAACACATTCTGTACGTTAAAGTCGAACATCTTTCGGTTGGCGGTGGGTGTGATGATTTTCATGTGATACAATACAAACAGCCTTTTGGCTCGTCCGCTGAGCCAGTGCGCTGCGCTTCACTTGTGAAATTTCAAAAAATGGAATTTCTTACACTCTGGGAAGAAATCCCTGATTTTCAATTAAGACTCGTATAAGAACTTATCAATTTGATGACTATTCATTCATATCTTTATTTCCTCATTAGATGAGATATATAAGAATACAATTTTACATTATTATAAAAATACAATTTTACATACAAATCAATTCAATTAACACACAATGTCTGTATAATAGAATATAAATTCACACATCTGAGAAAATAAAATAAGAGAAAAAAGGTACAAAAGCAATAAGAAATAAATGAAGGAGAAAAATGTTATACAGTAATCTTGAATAAGCTGATGGGAAAGTTAAACCAGCTAAATTCAAGAAAACTGTATATCACTCAAATATGCTGAGACAGATCACATGAGAAATCTTACGGATCGGCTAAACTCAGCCACACAGCTTACAATGTGAGAATGGCACAACTTCAGGAACTGAATATTGTCATCGGCATCAGCGAATTCGTGTAATGGAAGTCGACCAAGTAACATTTGAAACAGAGTTTCGTCTTCATATGTTGACAGCTCACAATACAATTGAAGTTCAAAGTTTTCTATAATCATCCACCAAAACACATCTCTGAGTTCATTTGTACACGGACAAGAACAACACGCATGCACATAAACATCATCAAAGGTACGATAACAGACCTTACATAAACTTGCTGTTGAGTTTGGGATAGATGCTAACAGTTTTGTTATAAAGTAGGAGTTTCTTATTTCACTGAACGTTGTGGAGTGTTTCCAAAATGTTGCAATTGTGACTGCATTGTGAATGTTTTTAAAACGAAAAAAGTCATTATCAGATCCAATTCTAGTTAACCAGTTTTCCGTTTGTGTAACATGGATAGCATTATTCACAATTGTCTTCCACTTGTTCTTAGGTGGAAACAGTCCTGTATTAATATAGTCTACTAAATGTTCACATAAATTATAAGAGCATAGTATACTAATAACATCCGGGATAAATCCATACATGCGTCTGTTAGTATCCGACAAGAAAGAAAAAAGTCTGACTAGGAATATTCGCTTAGTTAAGGTTTTAACATCAAGACTGCACAGTTTTTGTAGAAAGATAAGCTTCTTTTTATGAATACAACTGATGATCGGGTGAATACCAATGATGCTCTCACACATATCTGATCTTGTGGTAGTTCGCAAGTCGAGGATATGCTTAACAATGAAGTGCTGGAATGTATTTAAAACGTTAACATCCTGATTTTGCATGCCCGTCCACATTTCGCAACCATAGAGTACGCTTGGTAAGACAACAGTTTTATAGAGTTTGATCAATACTGACGGATGCGTTGACTTTGTGGTAACACCTTTTAATGCAAAGAAAGTACATTTTCCCTTCCTACACGCTTCGTTAGTCCTGTTTCTAGATTTAAAACGAGAGTTAAGTGTTATACCAAGATGAGTATACTCGTCAACTACTGGGACTCTCCCGTTACCAATATACCATTCAAATTGGACATTGCGCTCTCTGGGATTTTTGGAGAACTGTACTATCTGTGATTTGTTAACGTTAAATTCAAATCTCCATGTTTTAGAATACTGAAAACAAATATCAAGTAAAGTTTGAAGAGCACATGGGGAAGTTGCTACACATGATATGTCATTAGCTAACGAAGGTGAAGAACTAACAATGTTATAAATACCTATATTCTGACTTTTAGATTCAATATTACATATCAGATCATTAATGAAAACTAAATATAAAAAGCCAGACAATACACTACCTTGTCTAACACCCTCTAACACAGAAAATGAGGACGATTGACACTGGTTTACAATAACAGTACTCTTTGTATTTAGGTGCAAATCATTAATAATAGACCATAAACGACCCTTAACTCTTAGGTTATACAATTTTAACATCAAACCTTTTCGCCATACAGTATCGAAGGCCTTGCGGCTGTCTAAAAAAGCTACAAAAATTTTACTATTAAGCTCAAGATTGTGAAAAATAGTTTCGTGTAGATTGAAGGATGCTGTTAAGCAACTGAGATTCTTCTGAAATCCGTTTTGTTGAGGATTTGGAAACGAGTCTTCAGAAATACACAATGTTAGTCTGTTCTTTATCAATTGTTCAAACACCTTAGATATGCACGGCAGTAGAGTTATCGGACGATAGCTATCAGGAGACGTCTTGGGTTTATTGCTGCCTTTAAAAAGCGGTACTAGTAATCCAAGCTTCCAATCAGATGGAACAAATCCTTTACGGGTTATCAAATTGAACATAGACATTAAAGTTTTAATCACAAAATCACCTCCATAAATTAAGTGTTCGTTCTGTACCTTGTCATGGCCCCCAGCCTTCTTTCTCTTTAGGGATTTAACTGTTTCGAGAACTTCCGAAAATTCAATCACACCTCCAGGAATATCTTTATTTTCAGAGTGACATGAGGTGAAAATAGCGTCATAAGCGTTGTCAACAAACTGTTTCGTCTCATTGTCAAAAGTATCATTGTCAATATTGTTCAAATTAGAAAAATATTCTTTAAAACCATTTGCTATCGACGTAGGATTATCACAAACCACTCCGTTTTGAATTATCTCCGGGTAAATTTTAGATGCTTTTGGTTTAAAGTTTTTAACCATTTTCCAAAATAATCGCAAATCACATTCTGCGGCTTTGTTGATATCGTCGTAACAGTTTTGTTGATAATTTTCAAATGCAGACTGTTGTAGATTTCTAAAATCGCGTTTGGCTTGTTTATATTGTTTATATGACTCAAAGTTCATGCCTCTAGGTCGGCCTTGCTTAATCCAGTTAACTCGCATTTCGCGCTCTCTTTTGTGTGCAGCTTTAAGTTCGTCAGACCAATAGGGTTTAGTGTAGGGATTAAAACCACACCGAGGAATAGTTTTAGCCGACGCTTCATGTAATATTTTCACAAATTGATCGTTAATGTTATCTAAGTGTTCATCAGTTTCCTCGATCTTTAAAATTAATTGTGACAGTGGAATCTCAAGATAATCTTGGTAAGCTTTAATTTGTTCATCGGTAATTTTATGCCAAGCCGGGAGTTTGTCATAAGATTTCATCACTAAATGCGGCTTAAAGTCAATTCTAAAGTCTACGATAATCGGAAGGTGGTCAGATGTACTGGAAAATGTACCCTCTTCAAGGATTTCATAAGAACTCAGTTGCTTATGTAAAAATGGACTAAATAAAACATAATCAATCATTGTTTTCTTTGTAACAAATGTATAGTTTGGACCTTTAAATCTAACTACACCACCAGCAAACAATAAATCATACCTCGTAACAAAATTCATAAGTTCTCTGGCTTTCTGGTTATTACAGTGTGCAAGATCATAGGGTAAGCAACTTGCATTTAGATCGCCAGCTACTATGACACTACCATAATTACAATAATAACTAACAACAGCATCAAGAGAAGTTAATACATATTTATAATTTTCAATTGATTCATCAGATGGCATATAAACCCCAAAAATAAAAATAGACCCTGTACATCTGTTTTTAAATTCTATACCAACAATTCTTTTACAATCAATATCTGAAATAAAATTTACAGAAAATTGTAAAGATCTCTTAAACATAATTGCAATTCCACCTTTGCCGTGGTGAGCGTTATAATTAGTAGGTAAAGTATCACATTTACTAAAGCATAAATACTCGTTATCAATACTTGACAAATAATCTAAAGACTGTTCTTTTAACTTATGTTCAGAAATTATGCATATATCACATTTAGTACTTCTTAACAATTCACCTAAACAAATAGTAGAGGACATAATTCCTCTCACATTCCACGACAAGATTTTCATATTAGACATAGTTAACAATAAAATAAACAACAAGGTAATGTATTTATTTATAAGTTTACTAATCATTATTGGAGTATTAAAAGTATTGTTTGAAGTCAATGAATCCCATTTGATGCGATTGCTTTGTCTCTCTGGCAAGGTTTGAACAGAAGGAAGTGTTTAAAAAACAAATAAACATATTTTATACAAATAAACACATTCTGTACGTTAAAGTCGAACATCTTTCGGTTGGCGGTGGGTGTGATGATTTTCATGTGATACAATACAAACAGCCTTTTGGCTCGTCCGCTGAGCCAGTGCGCTGCGCTTCACTTGTGAAATTTCAAAAAATGGAATTTCTTACACTCTGGGAAGAAATCCCTGATTTTCAATTAAGACTCGTATAAGAACTTATCAATTTGATGACTAGAAAAAAGTCTATCATAATTCAAATTAAACAACAAAAACATAAAAAAGCAATTCGATTACGATCTCTTGTCATTATAAAACAATGATAGTTAATGACCTGTCGGTCAACCACGCCTACAAATCATCGGTCCTTATCTGTAAGATTTATTTTCTGTCTGATTCAGGATGTTAACACAGCTTGACTCCCTGGTTGATGAACAAGATTATTATACAATAAACATGTTATATACCATCAACACTGACATTTCATTAATTTATGATAAAAGAGCAAAAGAAAAACAAACAATTTTAATCAAGTTATGATATAAAAAATATACATAATTATATATTACATTGAATAGCAGAATGGTAACGCCCACAAAAGTCTTAATATACTGCAGATTATATAAATTATACTATTGGTTGTCTGATATTTTATATATTTGTATACAATTTATTTACTCATAAGAAAGGAGGAAATATTGCAATCACTTTGTCCGTCCATCTATCCATCCGTCTAACGGAAAGAATGTTGCTTTGTCGATTTATTGATGTAGTATGTGACTGCAGCGTGCTGGATATTATCAAATTAAATGAATACCCACTCTTGTTTGCACCTACATTGGATGTTATATTCTCAACTTAGTAAGTGAAACATAAGTACCACGAGTTAAGGGTCAATACCTGTATATTAGTCTTTTTATGCTGTAGTCTGGTGTGATCTTGTTCGTGTCTTGTTCTGTATGTCAGTGTATGTTGTTCTCAACATTTGAAGCAAGGCAAGGTCGTCAGCATTATCAAGATGACGATGAACAAGCTCCATCTTTTACCTGTATTTCCATCATTTAGAATGGATTTCGTTTTCAAGTCAACAATATCAACTATCATGACGAAAAGTCATTTACTAGTATCCCTTCATCCATCTATCCATATAAATTAAACACTTATATTGTATCAATCAAATATTCATATATGTTTCTTTGTCCATGAACCTTGTTATTGATACCTACGGTGATTGACACGACCAAATGTGATTTATATAGAATTCTAAGCTTTCAACAAACCATTGCTTTAGCAGAGAACTAGACAACTTGACCTTAACAGAAATTGGATAAATAAATAACAGATATTGAGATGCCTCAAAGACAAAACAGAAAATATAAAACGGATCTATTACCAACAAAATATCGCAAATATATTATCTTTTCAAATAGAATATGACCAAGCTGCTTCATGCAATCTAAACTTCTTTTAGACATGTAAACAACGAGGTATAGGATGTTTTGTTTTAATTTTATTTCAATTTGCATGCATGCATAGATCCTGAATTCATATACATATCAATGTCTTATGTTCTCATTTTGGATATGTCTTCGTTGCCATTTCGGACTTTTGACACTCGAATGCCACATTGGTGCCTCTTTGCTTTTCTCAACAACATCGCTATCCTTTGTTCAAAACATCAATTATGCCCAATGATTTTCAAATATACTATTATTGTGAAGCAAGAAATCATGGTTGTTAATTTGTTATAAATTACTTTAGTTTTTAACGTGTTTTACAGAGTAAACCGCATCTTTAACAACAAGGGTGGAAAATTAATTTCTAGAAACAGCTTTACATAACCAGTACAACAGGTACAAAACAATCAACCACTGGAGGAAGATCAATGTGTTCATCACAACTATATTTGAAAGGGAAACGTTGGGACAAAATAATGCAACGTAATTCTTTCCTTGTACCGCACATGGTCGATATCCTCAGTTCTGGACTTGACTTCTCTGTTTGAACGATCTGGTTTTGTGAAATTTTCTTTCAATAGCTTCGGCTTTTGATATTCCAATGTTTTGAATCAAGAGCTGATGATGAGATTACTTGTTGAAATATGTATATACAGCATAACAAAATCAAAATTACAGCAAAGTTTCAGACAATAATGCTTGCTAAACCAGACGCGACTATCGTCTATTCAAGAATCATGCACCAGTCGTGCTTTACCCAAAAATTGATAATGGCAAACACTATATGAATATGAAGAGCATGAAAAATAAAATCAAAATGTCGTACTGGCATTCGAATTATAACTAAGATCAACCTAGCTATGTCTGGGTTAGGACCTTGTACTATGTGTTTGAAAATTTTAAAATTTTAAAGGATATACTTCATAGTTTTCATGTGTTCTTCAACACAAAAATGTTGTTGCTGGAGCGGGCTAACCTCGAATAATTAAAACTCCACCAGCAGCGCTAACCATCGCGGATGTTAAAAATCAATGAAAATGACAACAAATTTCTGAAGGATTATTTTTTGCTGCGCCTGACGCACCTTTTGTCCATCTAGGTCTAATCAGGGGTGCTCTAAAATAAAAATTCGCAAAAATTGAAAATTCCAAAACACTATATAAAGTGGAGGCGGCTAGAACAGTAAAAACAAAAATGTCGAACTTGAAACAAAATTATAACTAAGATCAACCTATATCTGTGTAGAATAAACCATAGGGTTTTGACAATTTTGAAGTTGAAACGGATAATTTATTAAGCATTAATTATTATTATAATCAACATATTGTATAAATGTCTGTAATCTTTATTGCTTCTGAAAATGCAGTATTATCATTATTTATGTGTTCTTCAACAGAGAAGTTTTCATGCTGGAGCGGGCTAATCTCGGGGAATTTATACTCAACCATCAGCGCTAACGGATGTTAGAAATTAAAATTACATCCAAGTTCCAGACAATAAAGTTTGCCTTTTTGGTTGTTTTTTGTGTGTGTGTGTGTGTGTATTTTTAAGGGCCAGGAAAACAGCTGTAAACACTGTCGGGGTCAAAATGTAATTTTCCTGTAGAATTCTGTATCTGCTTAAAATCCGTATTTAAAAGATGGAACCGGTTCTTTATTCCTCAAAGATAGAATTACAATGAATATTTTACTTTGAAATCGACATCAATACACATATGAACAATAATACACTATTTAACCAATATAAATACGAAACATTAACATATAGATAAATTAATAATTTGAAAAAAATGGATGCAATAGTTAAGGTTACTAACTACCAAATCAGATTTGGAGCGTTTTTTAAAATTGTCCTCTCGAATTCACTATCGATGTAGGTATTTCAAACTTCACTTTTGCTTTCTTCAAAATAAGAGTTGTGTAAAACTGCATACATTTGAATAAAGTCTGTGTATCACAGACATGTCAACTTTATTCAATTGTGATAGATGTTTGCTCTAATAGATGGGGGTTTCCTATACTTCCTATATATCACTCTCCGAAAAATGATTTATTTTAGTTTCATCCAAAATAAAACGCCATTTCTTTCCGGAAGTTGTATACCCATGTCTTTAAGTCATATGGATACACTAACTCACAGTATTACAGGGTAACAGGAGTTCATATTATATAATTACAACGTAAATACAAACAACAGGAGGAGTATGGACAAAGTGATTTAGAAAAATGCGACAAAATCATTATAGTAATGATGCAGACTTTTTGGGATGAATATTGGCAGGTTATAACCTGAAGTGATATTTTGAGTAATGATTCCTTGCATGATGTGTAACCCGGGAATATATACAATATAATTATGTACATTGCCAGAAAATATAAAATTTGTTTGTGCGACCTTTAGAAACATGATAATGGCGAGCTTTTAGCGAGCTTTATTATCATGTTTGGTAGCGAGCACAAATAATTGTTATATGATTGGCAATGCACGTATATTGTGTTTTTCCTGCAACCCAGAATTGCCAACTGTAAAGCTGAAAATATCGATTTTTGGGCAAAAACAAGTGAAGCCATCAAAGTTTGCGCCAAAGCATGTGCTGTGACGTTACTGGTTCCCGATGTTATACCTTGGCAATGCTCATACTGGGAAGTGGGACCAGTGGAAGTGATATCCTGTCAACACAAAAGTAATATCCTGCTAATGCACGGATATCATTGAACAATATCTGTATAGCTGTATTGTACAATGAAATAGCTCATTGTAGGATAAATACTGCTTATTCCATGAGGTATATTGTCAACTGCTAGTATCATCCAAACTTTTTCATTTTTTGTTGCTTTACGAGGGACCTTGATTTGGTACATGTAGTCCCTAAACTGTATACAAGTACATGAGGCATCGCGACAAGACGGCTATTTTAGTATCTGACTGAACATTGACATATTCGCAGTTTTCCAGTTTAGTGTTGGCTTGCTTTACAAGTAAGGCTTGATTCAAAACTTCTTCAAAGTAGCAAAGTTATATCGAATCATACATCACCCAAAGCTGCAATACTCGGGCACCTATAGGAATGATGAAAAAATAAATCTCGATATTAACAACCACATATTAGACAGGACTTCCATAAAAATTCAAGTGTATCACACAACAGTTTCATTGTAAATAACGAGTTTCTTATTTCATTCGTAATTTGAAAAAAAAACTCAGTAATTTGCAAACGAAACAGAGATTTGTACATTTCAAAATCTAGAAAATTACGTAATAGACTGTTGTGAAAGATTGACCAGTGGACATTTCAAAATGGGGACTAAAGTAGACTTAGATGAATAAAACGTGTCACCACTATTACTTCTTAGAAAAAAAATATTCTTTTTACTTGACCATCGAGAAAATGGTAATAGACCACAACTTGCCCCTGTCAGTGTCAGCTGTGATGGGCAAGTAAGCAAACACTTATTTCTTACACTGTTTCGTTAATTTGGGAATTAATTACATGATCTTATCTGAAACAAGTATTTTGTTTTGATATGAACCCTTAACGAACTTGGGGAAACATTAATGAAAAAAAATGTATCAGAAACACACACACACATACAAAAACAACACTTACACGAACAACAAAAGATATATTTACATAGACAAAATACATAAAAACTAATTACAATATGTAGGGGAATAACCTTCAGTGTGCATCGTCTATAAAAATGGCTAAAACACAATAACATTTTAGTCATCAGGTTACTTATCAACCCATTTAAATAAATGATCTTCAATAGGTCCGATCCCAAGACACGAATTCACAGAACTGTCATACAAAACACATGGCTGACAACCGGTTCCGGAAGTGTCAAATCGAAAGTACCAACACCCAGAATGCAACAGACAGGAATAAGTGCAACTCAGCAGTGCACATTGTACACGTGTCTCAAGTTGCTTCAGTGTACCCAAATGCATGCTCGGTTCCTTTTGGAAATAACCCTCAGTCGTGTCTCTCCTCTGTATTGATGGTGTTGTGCTACAAGCAGTCAATGCTGAAAATACGCAAATCTTTACAGTTTATAGGATTAATGTATTTACACATTCATGTTGTTTATCAAAATTTTTATGGAAAATAAAAAAAAAAGATTCTTTGTAAAAAGTTTTCTATTAAAGGTCTCCCTTTAGATTTGGGATTGTCTAATTTTCGTGAATCTAAATTTGTTTGTGCTTCCCTAGATATGTATCTGTCCTAGCAAACTTTGTTTGGAATTATTTTGATATATTATTACCGGTCATACTTGCCTGTTGTCGTTGTTAGGTCAGGACATTTGTGATCCAAAGTGTCGGGAACCTTTTCGGACGCTATTTTAAAACAAATAAATTTATAATTATACCGTTTTGTTTCCATACATGTACTTATTAACTAAAACTACTTCCATCATATTTTGCAGTATACTTACAAGGGGTATTTATTCAAATCGTAAGCGTAAAAGGTTCCAACAATGGTCATGTATTTTTCTTAAAAAAGCAGGCTGATGGTTTATAATAAAGCTCCTTTGGACGGTTAATTTAAATAATAGGAATCGTATCTAATAATGATTTTAAAAATCTCGTCAATCATTAAAAGATAATAAGATGTGGAATAAGTGTAGGCGACAAAGCCTGCATTACAAGTGGGGGTTTTAAAAAAGCAATGAAAAACAGCCAGAAATCTTCAACGAGGCCAATAGACCAGAGAGTGATTTTTTATTCTATAATACTTACACGGAACACCATATCTCCATATGGCCCCATTAGAACTCCAGCATGAATTGATTCCAACACCACCAATCGTCGAGTTTATATAAGGTTTGGGTGTTGTAAAGTACGTACTTACACCTTCCGTGTCCCCAGCTCCTACCGATACTGCCCCGTCGGAGGTCCAGCTTACCCAAAACCGAACAAAGCTATTACAATTCAGAGTCGGGCCTGTGGTTACCAAATGTTCCGTAGTCGGATTTACTTGCAGTGATACTTTTGTGTTAACATATGAACCTAAAATAATCTCGAACAAAACTCCGGTGAGATCAGGTTTAGAGGTTAAAATAAAACCAGCATCTTCACATGATTTTACTTCAAAGTACCATACCGATTGGGAGGATGGATCGAGACCGATTGTAGCTGGGGTATACCAGTTAGCTATGGTGGAAGTGTTAACTCTCCAATCAGCTTCTCCAGTATTGGGGGTATAAATCTCTACGTCTAAAAAAACAAAGACTCTCTACATTAAACCTACACCCTGTTCTACATGCACATGTATTTATTTTAACATCAAATGATAAGACAGGTTTCTACTAATTTCCTTGATATAAAAGACTTAAATTGGCTAATCCATGGTTTCAAGCTTTCTTAAGTTCCATCCCAAACATTTCCACGTGATTTAAAAATAAGTGAAATGAACAGCTTCAATGTTCTTTGTGTATACAATTGTATTCCAAGCTGCTCGTTTTAATAATCTTAAAGTCAACTATAAAATACAAAATTTCTATCACTCAGAATTAGTTTATCTTGTCGTATTTTGTCAGATATGACCTAACTGCTTATCCTTACAAATCGCTGAGATTAAGAATACTACAGATTCTTAGATGTCTGCTTCATATTTTGAGCATCTGGAATATGGCACCAAAGAAAGACTAAAAAAAGCAAAATAACGAACATACATGTAGGAAATAACATGATTAATTGGCAGAGCGTTTTAAATGTTCTTCTTAATTTTGAAGTGATAAATGCTAAATATTTGTTGATAAACAAAATTAAATAATGTACCCACGAGTATTTCTGCTACATTCAATTGGTAACTTCATAAAGATAACTTTTGTGGTTAACTTACAACATCCTAAACACACCCATACTGTCACCAGAGAAGCGTATGTCACAAGTTGTGTTACCATCTCATATCTACAAAGCTGGAATGTCAAGTAAGTAAGTAAGTAAGTAAACACTTTATTTTAATAGGGTAACACAGTTAGTACAAAAACTAATCTTCCCTGAGGCCCTCGTAATGTATGTACAATAAAATATGATAAATACATATAAAAATCAAATCATGTATAATGAACATTATTCATGAAATGTAAAACATCATTCAATATTATTTTCTTGTTGTAATATATATAAACCCGATCAATATTTGTACCCTTGGCTTCTGCCCATACAATACAAAAATAATCAAAAAGCGGCAAGATATACCCATTATAATATAATAGAAGCCCTTCCCTCGGTAGGTATGTCCTCAAACGAGACATCAATCCAATCCTGGATGATATTTTGGAGACTAAGGTTCCTATATGTTGTGACCATGATAATGTGTTATCAATGGTTATACCCAGTAATGTTTCATATTCTACATACTCTAAAGCAGATAAATCGTATCATATTGTGGAATTTACCCACTCATGCATTAGTCATAGAAGATAATGGGTTGTTGAATGAGTGTAGGCGACACAACCTACAATATTAATGATCATTTAAAAAAAATCACAACGGAAAACAGCCAGCTGCCTTCAATGTGACCAGCGGTCGCTGCTCGCTGTTTTGCAATTGACCCTGGTCAGATGGGTGGAGATGATATTCTCTAAATGATAAAAATCATCATTTCAAAATAAACATTTGTTTCTTTAATAAGATTGTTGCTTGATGACAATCTGAGTCCACATATTAAGTATCAGATTGATGCAAAGCAAGTTTACCCTTAGTGGATATTCAAATCTTTTATTTCAAGTTATAAATTCAACAACGTGATGACTTCAACTTTCCAATCGTCAACTTTCCCTTCTTGTGAGCAACATTCCGTCCACTGGAGCTTATGGAGTTAACCTATCACAATTGATTCATTACTCCAGAGCTTGCAGGAAGTACATCGATTTCCTTGACAGAGCGTGACGTCGGACACAAAAATTACTAATACAGGGTTATTTAGCTAATAACAGAACTATAATCGAACTTTAATGACCAATTGTACATGTTCAAGAATTAAAGACAAAACAAGACAAAGACACATCGTAAAATAGAAGATCGCAAAGGCTGTGCAAAGAAATTCGTTTGGAGAACATATCACTTTAATTGTCATTCTATGCCTTATTTAAAAAAGGAGAATGTAGACAGCTATATATACATGTAAATGTTTTTAAAAAGTATTTCATATTTCATGGTAATCAGTTGCTGAATACAATCACATTTTAGTTTTTGTCAGAGGAGCTAAAGGTGTAAGCACACTTACCAAAATAACTCATCCTTAAAATTTCTCCAAATGAATTTTCTCGCATAACCTTGAGGTGTGATTTAGGACATTGGTGGCCGTGCAATGGCTGATATCGAAAGAAAAACTTTTTCAGAGACCATATGAGACGTATTTTCTTATACAACCGTGACCACCAATTCACGTTGTGTTCCTTTGCCCTTTTCTAACTAAACTAAGAAGGGTAGCATAAACATACAAGAGAGCAAAACAAAACAAGTGTCATTTACATAGTAACGAAAAGTAAACTAAAAGTCAATTTAAAATTATAAGTCTTACCCACATAATAAGCCCGCAAATACAGCAGGGAATTTTCTGCAGAAGTTGCAATGAATAAATTGTAATTCTAGCCGGACAAATCTTATTAATCATTAAAGGGTATAATGATTGCAGAAGCAAAGATAACAACATTGTAATATATCAGATAAAGTCCAAGTAATATTTTATCGTCTTTTTAGACTAATAGGCAAATTGTAATATTTCATAAGACTAGTTGAAAGAAGAAACAAGGGAACCAATGGGACATCCAAAAGTCCGAACAACACGAACAAACAGACATAAAACACAAAATAACCAAATAGCAATCAACAACGCAAACTTAAGTCGTTACAAGACTGAAATCGGGTGACATTTTTCGTCCATTTTGGTGTAATATTGCTATGCGTCGTAGCATTTATATGTATATTTTGGCATTGATAGATATGTTAGGAAAATGAAGATTATCCATTTCAACTGTTACAAGATAGGAATGGACGATAATACATGCTTGGAATGACAGGCACTCCAGTAGACTAGCTAGTTGCTGCCTAATCCCAAGCAACGCGATCGAGATCTGCAGCAGGATGAAAGTGAAATGTTCCCCAACACGATGCAACACTATGGTTTTTAGTCAGGTTTTCGCAAGATAACATGATGACCATGGCATATGCAAGTAAACGGGGCTATACCCAGCCCATTCAGTCTCTCGGGACACACATCTTACTCGCTCTGTGGCCAAAGCGACATGAATCGATGTCCAGTTCTGAGCCCTCTTCGGTGAACTTTACTGACAAATTTAGCACTGATGTGTGCCAAGCAAGGCAAGGAAGCAGAGGTACCAGTGGGGCATCCGAATGTCAAAAGTTCGAGAGTGCAGAAAAACTTGTAAACATAAACGAAAACAAGATAAATAAGAGGCTCCTAGGAGCCTGAATCGCTCACCTGATCTCTTATGCTAAAGCCTCTTACTTAGTGTGCAACATGGTCTACATAAGACATAAAACATAATTTATTTTTCCAATTATGGTCCCTCAAAGGGCAACATCAGTACAATGATTATATTATAACAGGGAATAAAATAGGTCTACATGTACTTTGCAACATTAAAGAATTTAGTTAGGATAAAAAATTACATGTACTTTGCAACATTAAAGAATTTAGTTAGGATAAAAAACACTTTTTAGATCAAGAATACAAAGTTACAAAGCTTTCCATTTGAAAAAAAAAACAAGTTAAAATTGATTGAAAACAGTTGAAGTTAACTCTTAAAAGGTTGATCTGATAATTTTAACCCTGAAATCGTATTTGTAGATCTCAATGAGCATGCTAACTTTTCTTCTTGCTCTTATGGCTTTTATTGTCAATTTTGACGATTTAAGGGAAAATAACTCAAATAAGGAGTCGTCCAACAACTTCGACTCAATGAAGAGTTTTGTAGAGCTGTTGATGCTGAAAAGGAAAGGCTGCTTCTAATTATCTCTATCTCTTATATTTTTCATGCCATCAGCCAAAAACTATGGTTTGATCCCCTGTTCTTTTTTTTAGCTATGGCGGCCATTTTGGTTGGTTGGCATGCATAAATTTCACAAACTTAATAGAGGACATCCTAAAGATCAAGTGTAAGAAGTTTAAAAACAATCCCTTTAGTGGTTTTAGAGAAGAAGATTTTTTTTAAATCAGTAAAAATTGATAGAAAAAAAAAACAGTTAAAGGGGTAGAACTCTTAAACGGCTGATCTGACAATAATGACCCTGAAATCAATTTTGTAGCTCTCAACACAATTTTGCAATGCTAATAATCTTCTAGTACTAACGGCTTTCAAGATAAGGTCCAAAAACTGTGAAAATGGTTAATTTTGAGGATTAAGGGGAAATAACTCCTATAAGGAGTCGTCCCACAACTTTGACTCAATGGAGTGTTTCGTAGAGCTTTTAATGATGAAGGATGACGGTTGCTTCGGATTTTCTTCATGTGTTATACTTTTTGAGCTATAAGCTAAAACTATGGTCTGACACCCCTGCTCTATTTTTAGTAACGGCAGCCATGTTGATTGGTCAGAGTGCACCAATTTCACAAACTTGTTAGATCAAGTCTACAAAGTTTGAAAACAATCCCTTCAGTGGTTTCAGAGAAGAAGATCTTTGAAGAAAAGTTATCGGATGACGACGGACGACGGACGGACGGACGGACGACGGACGCTTAATGATGACAATTGCTCAACTGACCCTTCGGGTCAGGTCAGCTAAAAAGCAGACAACATAAACACAGAGTTACAAAAACCACTATAAGTAGCAATCAACAACGCGGGATCACTCAAGTCGTAACGAGTTTGAACTAAGGTTCTCTGGAAGAGTAAGCAGTTCCTATATATTCCATATTGAAATATTCAGCTCCGTTAAATTCCTTTTTATATCGGAGTAATTCCTGCTTTATGAAGCTTTTGTCCTACAAAATGACAGCGATAGTAGATAGGGAAAGGCTTTTATTTGATTTACATTTTACATCATAGCCATTGCATGAAAATTAATTGATATCATCATAAGGCAATTTTTGCAAAATTGAATACCGTACAGCACCCCTACTGAGCGAAGTAAAAGTTTCTCTCAAAATCTGACTTTTTGTCTGAAATGCTACGAAAGCTAATGATTTGTAATGCATGCTAGTCAATATCTTCGGCAAAATTTTTTTTTTTTTAAACTTTGATGCTTAAACTTTTGTTTGACTGTTCATTGTGATTTTTAAAGTCTTTTATCGCTCATTTAATTGAACTTTTTGTTTCATTACAGAGTATCATTGACTATGTTCATCCCTGGAAATCTGAAGGTAGTTTAACAATATTTACACTGTGTGATTTTGTCGTTGCCCTTTAGGACTTTTGACACTCGAATGCCCCACATTGGTGCCTCTTTGCTTCTTTCAATAATAAAAAAAAAAATGGAAGATTAACACCCCTTCCACCCCAACACATGCTATCGTCTATCGTTAACAACAGCAGGTAATACCCTGTGTTCCCCAACGCTGTATTCACTATTTCGTGTTCTTTCATATTGTATTGCATATTTTTAATGCATTAGTTGTCAGCATATAAAATTAAAAGAAGCCTCTAAATTCAAGAACAAAAAGTAAAATGTTTTTTTCATAATCTTATTTTTTTGTCTAAAATATTATGGAAGCTAGTGATTTGTGGTGTATGTAAGTCAAGTTGTTTGGCATAAAACTGGTAAAGTTATTGTCTGCTAGTAACCGTTTAATACTTCATTGCTTAAAGTGTTTTAACTTTCAGTTTTTAGAATGCAGAATCCAAATAATCAAAGTTGATTTACGACTTTAGAATTTGTTGAATGCATGTAAAAAGCTAGCCAAATGATTCAAATGAAATAAACAATTCTCCTCCTTGCAGGCAAGATCAGCATTAAATCTTCTCTGAGGTGATGTAAATTTGTTTATTTCTGCCAATGTATGTTATAGCTTCACTTGAAACATCAATGATTCAATTAAACAACCTTTTTGGTGCAGTAAATACTTGTGGTTTTATAATCTATCGTTGTTTGAAAGACACATTGTATAAATTTACGAAATCGCATTTTCAAACTTTGACCATTGTCATGTATGCATTATTTGTTTATCATTATATTGTTATTGCATTGGTAACAATCATAAAACCTGGTTCAACCAACCATTTCTTTTGAAATGCCTGTACAAAGTCAGGACCATTGCGATCTTCAATTTCTCTGGTATGTCTTTGCCCTGTTTTGTCTTTTGTTCTTGGATATATGATATTGATCATCCCAGTTCTGTAATTTTGTTGTTACCTTTATATACTGGTCATATACCGACCCACCAAACGGGATCGTTAACCAAAAGTATAAACTTTGACGTAATTGATCGTTTATTTGAATATCTTGCTTCTATAGTTTTAACCAAGAACAATGCATTCATTATTGTATATAACACGATCGGTTGTGGTTCATTAATACCTAAATTGTTCAATATATACTGAATTTACTCTGCTGGCCATTTATATAAAAATGTTCTATGTTATCTAAACTTGCATGCATACATGTATCAATACTTTCTGTTAATTATATGAAAACTAAATAGGAGTAGTCCTGCGATTTCAGTCGTTTATGCAACTGGATGTGAAATAATCTATTGATATTAGATGAATTAGATATCATATATATCCCATAATATACTTCTCATTCTAAAAAAATATATCGGTTTTAATGACATTTAATGATCATTGACAATCACAAATCTGTCATTTCCTCCTTCGGCCTTTCTGTTGGTACCAATAATGATTACATTCCATCCCTGTACAGAATACAGAATACAGATTTTTTATTGACCAATTAAAGGTACCCGTTACAGGCAGAATGAATTACAATTCAATTATACATAAGAAACATAAAAATAAATCATAATAAACAAACAAACAAAAAGTTTCATTTTAAGATAATTGTAGTAATTATAAGAACATCTATATATAAGGTAATGAGGATATCCAGTAAGGACAAGGCAAGGGGAGACAACTCTGTCATTTTTTTATCCATTTTAATTAATTAATGCTTGACGTTTTTCTCTCAAATCGGAAACTAATTTCAATAAAAGTTTTATAACATATGTGTCTTCATTGCTCATTAACCATAAGAACTTATTATTAATACAAAGGTTTTTAAAATGTACAGGATTCTTAAATTACATAAAAATCCTTACAAACAGCGCTTCATTGTAGGGACATCCAATTGTACAACTAAACCTCTTTCAGTTCTGTTGACTTCAATACTTACGACAATAACATCCGGCCTCCAGAAATATTACGATTGTTGTTATTCTAGAAATGGTGTCAACTTCAAATGTGGATCCTGAAGAATTCGAAAGAACTGATGGAGATTCTTAACTCTAAATCAGTTTCATCTTGTAACAGCATCAAAACATGCGATTTCTCCACACTTTACACTTCTATTCCACATGAACAATTGAAATCGCGATTGGCACAACTGATTAAACACCAGGTTTTTCAAAAAGAATGGAAAACGCAGGTACAAATATCTAGTAGTCGATTACTTTGTCATCAATGAGTATAAGAAATAAAAGTTACAGAAGACCAAATAATCGACATGCTCAATTTTCTTATCGACAACATATTTGTTCAGTTTTCAGCAAACAATAGGGATTCCAATGGGGACTTATTGTGCACCTTTGCTGGCTGATTTGTTTCTTCATTCATATTGATTTAAATGTCGGTCCCTTGGTTAACGTAATGATTCTTCTTTACTTAAAAAAAGAATAAAAAACCTGTTTATTACTGTGCTTGGCTATTTTTCAACCTGGACAATACTTTTCAATGTAGTTTTAACAAATCAAAATTAATACATAAATATATCAAAGCCTATTATAAATAACATGCAGAAATACACATTAAACAATTATGACAACAAACGTATAGAAGCTAGCAATATCTAAAAACTTACATAACAAAAACAACCAAGAGAACAAGAGGTCAAAACAATAAATAAACTAGTGCTGACTGTGTTGGGGATGCCCAACACAAAAATGTCTCCCAAACGAATGAATTTTTGATAGTGTATTCTTATTCACAATCCTTAAAAACCCCTAGATACAAAATTTTGTTAAAATCGAAGCATTTTTGCACTTTTTGCTTTTTCGGTGGCGGCCATTTTAAAAATGGCGGCCATCTTGAAATTTTTTATTTTACGTATCAAGTCTACTTATAACCCTCTACTAGCATACCAAATTTCATTAAAATCCATCCAGTAGTTTCCGAGATAATTTTACGGTACCCTTTTGCCGTGGCGGCCATTTTGAAAATGGGGGCCATCTTGAAAATTTTGAATTGCCTGTGCACACCTCCAATAACCAATCTACCATCATACAAAGTTTCGTGCAATTCCATTTTGTCGTTTTCAAAAAACCTTTCGGACAGTTTCATGTACGGAAGAAAGAAGAAAAAAAAGAATAATAACTAGTTCTAATTGTGATCGCAAGCGAGTCACAAAAATGTCCCCTCACGTACCCCTCTTTGTCAATGTCTCTTAGCATTTGAGATAACTTATTATATCCAATTTTCATCAAAATAGGAGTAAGTTTAATTTTGGTGGGAAATGGCGGCCATTTTGAAAATGGCTGATGCTTAAAAAAAATTTGATGTAAAAAATAAGTTCGCCTTACCACTTTTACCTTATATACCAATTTTCATTAAAATCAGAGTAACTTTGATTTTGACAGGAAACGGCGGCCATTTTGAAAATCGCCGACGAAAAATAAATTTCAATGTCAAAAATCAACTCGCCATACCACTATTACCTTACATACCAATTTTCATCAAAATCAGAGTAACTTTAATTTTGGCGGGAAACGGCGGCCATTTTGAAAATGGCCGACGATAAAAAAAATTGATGTCAAAAATCAACTCGCCATACCACTTTTACCTTATATACCAATTTTCATCAAAATCAGAGTAACTTTAATTTTGGCGGGAAACGGCGGCCATTTTGAAAATGGCCGAGGATAAAAAATTTTGATGTCAAAAATCAACTCGCCATACCACTTTTACCTTATATACCAATTTTCATCAAAAACGGAGTAAGTTTAATTTTTGGCGGGAAACGGCGGCCATTTTGAAAATGGCCGACGATAAAAAAATTTTGATGTTAAAAATCATCTCGCCTTACCACTATTACCTTATATACCAATTTTCATCAAAATCGGAGTAAGTTTAATTTTTGGCGGGAAATGGCGGGCGGCCATTTTGAAAATGGCCGAAGAAAAAAAAAATTTAATGTCAAAAATCAACTCGCCATACCACTATTACCTTATATATCAATTTTCATAAAAATTGGAGCAAGTTTAAGTTTTGGCGGGAAAATGGCGGCCATTTTAGCCGCCATTTTAAATATGGCCGCCAAAAATTTTTTTCGATGCCAAAAATAAACTCGGCATACCACTATTACCTTGTTAACCAATTTTCATTTAGAAATAACAAAGTTAAGAATTTTTACATTACTATTACAAAATATATTGTTCCAAGAAAGATAACTCAATTTGACAAAAAAATTAAATTTCCATTTTTTGCAAAATTTTGAGAACCGTAAGTCCGATTTTCAAAATTCTTTTTTTAAATGAAAGGTATTAAAAGTCTACACTTACCCTTTAAAGGAATTTTTCCTACCCCTGCCGTATCAGAAATGCCAGGTAAAAATTCAACTTCAGTTTCGAGGAGCCATTTTGAGGCCCTTTTTTGACCTATAAGGGGTCATTCGATTTCGGCGAAAAATACAAAAAGCACAATCGCCCATTCCATACTCTTGATTTATGAAGTTTCAGCTTCCTACCTTAAAAGATGTCGAAAAAATGAGGTGGACAAGTTCACCACTCCAGAATACCGAGAAAAATAATAATAACTAGTTCTAATTGTGATCGCAAGCGAGTCACATACATGTCCCCTCACGTACCCCTCTTTGACAATATTTCTGGCTTTTGTCGGAACCCTGTTTAAGCAATGACGCCCTTATCATTCCATTGAAGCACCCTTTTTACAAGCATTGGTAGCGTACTTGTAAACTATTGTAGTGACTAGCGAGCATAACTACCGCTCTCGTCCTCTACAATGGAGCCACTCTTCAATGAAATGCTAAAAACGTTACGGAGAAGCTTTTGGTTGACATCCATATGAGATATTATTCTCCCTTAATCTCATATAGTCGAGAAGAGTCACACAGTCGCATCCAAAAGCTGTTGCATCGGACCATAAACAAAATTTGATGCTAAAAATGAACTCCCCATACCACAATTACCCTGTATATTAATTTTCATTAAAATCGGAATAACTTTAATTTTGGCGGGAAATGGCGACCATTTTGAAAATGGCCGACGATAGAAAAATTTTGATGTCAAAAATCATCTTGCCATACCACTATTACCTTATATACCAATTTTCATCAAAATCGGAGCAAGTTTAAATTTTGGCGGGAAATTTTAGCCGCCATTTTGAAAATGGCCGCCAAAAAATTTTTTCGATACCAAAAATGAACTCGGCATACCACTATTACCTTGAAAACCAATTTTCATTAAGAAATAACAAAGTTAAGAATTTTTACATTACTATTACAAAATACAAAATACAAAGAAAGATAACTCAATCTTACCAAAAAAATAAATTTCGATTTTTTGCAAAATTTTGAAAACGGTAAGTCCGATTTTCAAAATTTTTTTTTTAAATGAAAGGTATTAAATGTCCGCACTTACCCTATAAAGGAATTTTTCCTAACCCTGCCGGATCAGAAATGCCAGGAAAAATTCAACTTCGGTTTCGAGGAGCCATTTTGAGGCCCTTTTTTGACCTATAAGGGGTCGTTCGATTTCGACGAAAAATACAAAAAGCACAATTTCCCATTCCATACTCTTGATTTATGAAGTTTCAGCTTCCTACCTTAAAAGATGTTGAAAAAATGAGGTGGACAAGTTCACGGTCCAGAATACCGAGAAAAATAATAATAACTAGTTCTAATTGTGATCGCAAGCGAGTCACAAAAATGTCCCCTCACGTACCCCTCTTTGTCAATGTCTCTTAGCATTTGAGATAACTTATTATATCCAATTTTCATCAAAATAGGAGTAAGTTTAATTTAGGCGGGAAATGGCGGCCATTTTGAAAATGGCCGACGCTTAAAAAATTTTGATGTCAAAAATAAGTTCGCCATACCACTTTTACCTTATATACCAATTTTCATCAAAATCAGAGTAACTTTGATTTTGGCGGGAGACGGCGGCCATTTTGAAAATGGCCGACGATAAAAAAAATTTTGATGTCAAAAATCAACTTGCCATACCACTTTTACCTTATATACCAATTTTCATCAAAATCATAGTAACTTTAATTTTGGCGGGAAACGGTGGCCATTTTGAAAATGGCCGACGATAAAAAAATTTTGATGTCAAAAATCAACTCGCCATACCACTATTACCTTATGTACCAATTTTTATCAAAATCAGAGTAACTTTAATTTTGGCGGGAAACGGCGGCCATTTTGAAAATGGCCGACGATAAAAAAAATTTGATGTCAAAAATCAACTCGCCATACCACTATTACTTTATATACCAATTTTAATCAAAATCGGAGTAACTTTGATTTTGGCGGGAAACGGCGGCCATTTTGAAAATGGCCGACGATAAAAAAAATTTTGATGTCAAAAATCAACTTGCCATACCACTATTACCTTACATATCAATTTTCATAAAAATTGGAGCAAGTTTAAGTTTTGGCGGGAAAATGGCAGCCATTTTAGCCGCCATTTTAAAAATGGCCGCCAAAAATTTTTTTCGATACCAAAAATGAACTCGGCGTACCACTATTACCTTGTAAACCAATTCTCATTAAGGAAGTTTGCTCCTCATATTTTGAGATTTTTGTCAGATTTTCGAGATCCTCGGGGTTTATCCATCTATTATGCTTGAAATTTTTTGCCCATGAACCCCCTATTTTCTTTTTCTTTTTCAAAAATATGTCCACCAAGTATGCAGTTCACAATTTTTTATGAAATTTTATTTACTCTGTCATACATTTTAAAGAGTTTAAAGATATCAATCTGTGGTAATGCAAAAGTAATGAAAAATCTAGAGAGAACGTATTTCCCGCCAAAATTATAAACGCTTATAGCACAAAAACGAGCACATGGACATACATTTTTTTCTCGCTTATTTTGATCATTTGTCCATATTCTATAAAAAAGATGCACTTTTATCAATTTTTATTTACTTTAAGATACAGGAGCAAACCCCCTTAAGAAATAACAAAGTTAAGAATTTTTACATTTCTATTACAAAATATATTGTTCCAAGAAAGATAACTCAATTTGACAAAAAAATCAAATTTCGATTTTTTGCAAAATTTTGAGAACCGTAAGTCCGATTTTCAAAATTCTTTTTTTAAATGAAAGGTATTAAAAGTCTACACTTACCCTCTAAAGGAATTTTTCCTACCCCTGCCGGATCAGAAATGCCAGGTAAAAATTCAACTTCGGTTTCGAGGAGCCATTTTGAGGCCCTTTTTTTACCTATAAGGGGTCATTCGATTTCGGCGAAAAATACAAAAAGCACAATCTCCCATTCCATACTCTTGATTTATGACGTTTCAGCTTCCTACCTTAAAAGATGTCGAAAAAATGAGGTGGACAAGTTCACGGTCCAGAATACCGAGAAAAATAATAATAACTAGTTCTAATTGTGATCGCAAGCGAGTCACAAAAATGTCCCCTCACGTACCCCTCTTTGTCAATGTCTCTTGGCATTTGAGATAACTTAATTTATCCAATTTTCATCAAAATAGGAGTAAGTTTAATTTTGGCGGGAAACGGCGGCCATTTTTAAAATGGCCGACAATAACAATATTTCGATGTCAAAAATCAACTCACCATACATATATTACCTTATATACCAATTTTCGTTAAAATCTGAGTAAATTTAATTTTGGCGGGAAACGGCGGCCATTTTGAAAATGGCCGACGATAAAAAAAAATTTGATGTCAAAAATCAACTTGCCATACCACTATTACCTCATATACCAATTTTCATTAAAATCGGAGTAATTTTAATTTTGGCGGGAAATGGCGGCCATTTTGAAAATGGCGGCCCCAAAAAAAATTTCGATTCCAAAATTGAACTCGGCATACCACTATTACCTTGTAAACCAATTTTCATCAAAATCAGAATAACTTTAATTTTGGCGGGAAACGGCGGCCATTTTGAAAATGGCCGACGATAAAAAAAATTTGATGTCAAAAATCAACTCGCCATACCACAATTACCTTATATACCAATTTTCACTAAAATCGGAGTAATTTTAATTTTGGCAGGAAATGGCGGCCATTTTTAAAATGGCCGCCCAAAAAAAAATTTCGATTCCAAAATTGAACTCGGCATACCACTATTACCTTGTAAACCAATTTTCATTAAGAAATAACAAAGTTGAGAATTTTTTTCATTAATATCACAAAATATATGGTACAAAGAAAGATAACTCAATTTGACAAAAATATAATTTTCGATTTTTTGCAAAATTTTGAAAACGGTAAGTCCGATTTTCAAAATTTTTTTTTTAAATGAAAGGTATTGTATATCCGCACTTAACATATAAGGGAATTATTCCTACCCCTGCCGGATCAGAAATGCCAGGTAAAATTCAACTTCGGTTTCGAGGAGCCATTTTGAGGCCTTTTTTTTACCTATATGGGGTCGTTCGATTTCGGCGAAAAATACAAAAAGCACAATCTCCCATTCCATACTCTTGATTTATGAATTTTCAGCTTCCTACCTTAAAAGATGTCGAAAAAATGAGGTGGACAAGTTCACGATCCAGAATACCGAGAAAAATAATAATAATAATAATAATAATAATAATAATAATAATAATAATAATAATAATAATAATAAGAAACCGAGCAAAAACAATATGTCCCCGACACTTCGTGTTCGGGGACATAATAATAATAATAATAATAATAATAATAATAATAATAATAAGAAACCGAGCAAAAACAATATGTCCCCGACACTTCGTGTTCGGGGACATAATAATAATAATAATAATAATAATAATAATAATAATAAGAAACCGAGCAAAAACAATATGTCCCCGACACTTCGTGTTCGGGGACATAATAATAATAACTAGTTCTAATTGTGATCGCAAGCGAGTCACAAAAATGTCCCCTCACGTACCCCTCTTTGTCAATGTCTCTTAGCATTTGAGATAACTTATTATATCCAATTTTCATCAAAATAGGAGTAAGTTTAATTTTGGCGGGAAATGGCCAAAATTAAACTTACTCCTATTTTGATGAAAATTTGATATAAGTTATATCAAATGCTTAGAGACGCTAAAAAAAATTGATGTCAAAAATAAGTTCGCCATACCACTTTTACCTTATATACCAATTTTCATCAAAATCAGAGTAACTTTGATTTTGGCGGGAAACGGCGGCCATATTGAAAATGGCCGACGAAATAAAAATTTCAATGTCAAAAATCAACTTGCCATACCACTATTACTTTATATACCAATTTTCATCAAAATCAGAGTAACTTTAATTTTGGCGGGAAACGGCAGCCATTTTGAAAATGGCCGACGATAAAAAAATTTTGATGTCAAAAATCAACTCGCCATACCACTATTACCTTATATACGAATTTTCATCAAAATTGGAGCAAGTTTAATTTTTGGCGGGAAAATGGCGGCCATTTTAGCCGCCATTTTTAAAATGGCCGCCAAAATTTTTTTTTTTGATACCAAAAATGAACTCGGCATACCACTATTACCTTGTAAACCAATTTTCATTAAGAAATAACAAAGTTAAGAATTTTTACATTACCATTACAAAATATATTGTTCCAAGAAAGATAACTCAATTTGACAAAAAAATTAAATTTCGATTTTTTGCAAAATTTTGAGAACCGTAAGTCCGATTTTCAAAATTTTTTTTTTAAATGAAAGGTATAGAACGTCTACACTTACCCCATAAAGGAATTTGTGTTACCCCTGCCGGATCAGAAATGCCAGGTAAAATTCAACTTCGGTTTCGAGGA
Organism: Arcuatula senhousia; assembly: GCA_963971305.1. NCBI lineage: Eukaryota > Metazoa > Mollusca > Bivalvia > Mytilida > Mytilidae > Arcuatula > Arcuatula senhousia. The sequence goes on from OZ020309.1 coordinate 59,478,340, forward strand.
GCCATTTTGAGGCCCTTTTTTGGCCTATAAGGGGTCGTTCGATTTCGACGAAAAATACAAAAAGCACAATCTCCCATTCCATACTCTTGATATATGAAGTTTCAGCTTCCTACCTTAAAAGATGTCGAAAAAATGAGGTGGACAAGTTCACGATCCAGAATACCGAGAAAAATAATAATAACTAGCTATAATTTGTGTTGGGATGCCAACACACAAGTCGCCCAAAATCGCCTTGGATACTTTTTCGTCCCTTTCAGTACAATAAAATATGTATAGAAATCAAATTTCATTGAAATCGGACAAAGTTCACATTTTTAAGGGGGGCGGGTGTAGTAAAATGGCCGCCATTTTTAAACCGGAAGTCGGATTTCAAATCTGGTCGCAGATTTGAATTCAGCATACCCGCTTTACCCAGATGACCAATTTTCAGGACGATCCGACGAAAAAAAATTTTCCGCCCACTTTTTCCGACGGCCGCCATTTTGAAACGGCGGCCATCTTGAAAATTTCAAAACTTGATTACACGCCTTTGAGTGACCCACTATCCAATCCAACAAGTGTTATTCAATTTCCTTGAACCATTTTCTTGAATTAGGGAGGACAACTTTACGATAAAGAATCAGAAGAATAATAATAATAATAATAATAAGAAACGGTGCAAAAACAATAAGTCTCCCAAACTTTGTTTTGGGCGACTTAATAATAATAACTAGGTATAATTGTGTTGGGATGCCAACACACAAGTCGCCCAAAATCGCCTTGGATAGAGTTCCATTCAAATCAGTGCATCAAAATAAGTCTAGAAATCAAATTTCGTTGAAATCGGACAAAGTTGACGTTTTTAGGGGGCGGGTGTAGTAAAATGGCCGCCATTTTGAAACCGTAAGTCGGATTCCAAATCCGGTCGCAGATTTGAGCTCAGCATACCCGCTTTACCCAGATGACCAATTTTCAAGACGATCCGATGAAAAAAAAATTTCCGCCCACTTTTTCCGATGGCCGCCATTTTGAAACGGCGGCCATCTTGAAAATTTTAAAAGTGCATTACACAACTTTGAGTGACCCACTATCCAATCTCACAAGTGTTATTCAATTTCCTTGGACCATTTTCTTGTATTAGGGAGGACAACTTTACGATAAAGAATCAGAAGAATAATAATAATAATAACTAGGTATAATTGTGTTGGGATGCCAACACACAAGTCGCCCAAAATCGCCTTTGATAGAGTTCCATTCAAATCAGTGCATCAAAATAAGTCTAGAAATCAAATTTCGTTGAAATCGGACAAAGTTGACGTTTTTAGGGGGGCGGGTGTAGTAAAATGGCCGCCATTTTGAAACCGGAAGTCGGATTTCGAATCCGGTCGCAGATTTGAGCTCAGCATACCCGCTTTACCCAGATGACCAATTTTCAAGACGATCCGATGAAAAAAAAATTTTCGCCCACTTTTTCCGATGGCCGCCATTTTGAAACGGCGGCCATCTTGAAAATTTTAAAAGTGCATTACACAACTTTGAGTGACCCACTATCCAATCTCACAAGTGTTATTGAATTTCCTTGGACCGTTTTCTTGTATTAGGGAGGACAAATTCTCGATAAAGAATCAGAAGAATAATAATAATAAGAAAAATAATAATAATAATAATAAGAAACGGTGCAAAAACAATAAGTCTCCCAAACTTTGTTTTGGGCGACTTAATAATAAGAAACGGTGCAAAAACAATAAGTCTCCCAAACTTTGTTTTGGGCGACTTAATAATAATAATAATAACAAGCTATAATTTGTGTTGGGATGCCAACACACAAGTCGCCCAAAATCGCCTTGGATACTTTTTCTTCCCATTCAGTGCAATAAAATATGTATAGAAATAAAATTTCATTGAAATCGGACAAAGTTCACATTTCTAAGGGGGGCGGGTGTAGTAAAATGGCCGCCATTTTTAAACCGGAAGTCGGATTTCAAATCTGGTCGCAGATTTGAATTCAGCATACCCGTTTTACCCAGATGACAAATTTTCAAGACGATCCGAAGAAAAAAAATTTTCCGCCCACTTTTTCCGACGGCCGCCATTTTGAAACGGCGGCCATCTTGAAAATTTCAAAACTTGATTACACGCCTTTGAGTGACCCACTATCCAATCCAACAAGTGTTATTCAATTTCCTTGAACCATTTTCTTGTATTAGGGAGGACAACTTTACGATAAAGAATCAGAAGAATAATAATAATAATAATAATAATAATAATAAGAAACGGTGCAAAAACAATAAGTCTCCCAAACTTTGTTTTGGGCGACTTAATAATAAGAAACCGAGCAAAAACAATATGTCCCCGACACTTCGTGTTCGGGGACATAATAAGAAACCGAGCAAAAACAATATGTCCCCTACACTTCGTGTTCGGGGACATAATAATAAGAAACAGAGTAAAAGCAATATGTCTCCCAACACATAGTGTTTGGGAGACATAATTATGCTTAACGTATCTTTATTTTTCTAATTGATAAATGTAGTTGTAATTGTACATATAGTACAAAATGACTTGAGAGAGCAACATTTTTTTATTTCCAAATTTACAATAATTATTTTCCTCCACTATAAAACTCAAATGGTCGCTCCCTTACCAGTCATTTTAGGTCCACATTCACTATTAACGTTATTCTCGCACCATTTTGAACAAAAACTCATCGTAAGGTCCCACCCCAAGGCACAAATTCACGGAACTATCATAAAGTGCACATGACTGGCAGCCGGTTCCGGAAGTGTCAAATCGAAAGTACCAGCACCCAGAATGCATCACACAGGAATAGGTGCAACTCATCAGTGTACATTTTATGCTTGTTCCAAGTTGATTCAGTGAGCTTAATTGCATTCCAGGCTCCTTCTGGAAGTAACCATCAGTCGTATCTTTCTTCTGTGTTGATGGTGTTGTGTTACAAATAGACAACGCTGAAAAATACCGGTTAATTGGTCTTTAAGTTTGTCACTACGTTTATATTTTTGTGCAAACCAAACTAATGCTCTAATTAGATATCAAAGAAACTGTGTGAAACGTTAGAACACTTCATCTATTCGCTTAATTGACCTAAACAACAAGTGCAAAATTATGTCGAAAGACCAAATAGTTGAAAATAAAGGTAATAACAAAATTATCGAAATTGGAGGATCAATCTCAATGTCCAAGAGAAAATACAAAACACGGAAGACACACCGGAATAGTTATAGATCGCAATGGTCATGACTTGGTACATGCAGTTCAAATGAAATGGTTGATTAAACCAGGTTTTATGGCACGCCAAACATCCCTCTTCCATTGCGATCTTAGGGACCAGTAGTAACACACAACGCAACACAGTTGTGAAGACATAATAGGGATAATAGGATGATCATCTCTGAGTACAACAATCAGCAAAACACTAATCAAAACAAACATTTACCAATACGTTCAACTTAATTGTGAATTTTTCCACCAGTGGCTGATAACCATGGATAACTAATAAAGAATTTTTTTCAGGGACCGTATGAGACGCATTTTCTTGTAACCTTGGTCTAAGAGTCAGTCACAGAGACAACGGTGTCGTATAAAATCAAAGCGCTAAAGCGTTTAAAGGCAAGCGAAATATATAAGAACTATAATAGATTTATTCTCTGTTAAAGTATATTGTTCAAAATGTTTGCGAAACATTAATTTTGGTGAGCGAAGAAAGGATCGTCATGCAGATGCCCTCAAATTTAAAGTTAATGAACACAATTGCACACACAAGACAGGTATCGTGTAAAAACAGTATCGATTGAAACACCCCTTCGATTAAAATGCACTCGTCCCAATGATGTGTATTAACATGATTAAATACTGAATTTATGAATGGAGAAGATATTTTCCTTGCATTAACCAATCAAATAACAGAAATATATATACGAACAAATCAAGTAATAGATGAATACATATAATGATATTCTATCGCCTTTAACTAAAGAGTTCCTCGTGTAAGATGCAAAGGAATAAATAAAACTTGTGCCGGTCATATAAAATACCAATAAAAATGGAGATTTATAGAAGTGTATATCATGTAAACAAATATTGAAAAGTAATATAGAAAATAAAGCATTTTATTCCAGACTGGATGCAGGAAAATCACTCCGTCTAGACTGAAAAAAAAACCGCGAAAATCATCACTACTCTATAGACTCCATAAGGCTTCGCTGGCGCTTGCCTAAAAATCAGAAAAATTTGATGCATCGTAAAATATCTTCACTAAATCACACTACTTAAGGTAGGACAACACAAAAGTGCTTAAATTTTACTTAAGATTTTTTTTAATGTTTTTAAATATAATTACTGCTCAAATGGTGCATACATATTTTCAGTTCCCCTCATAAATAATGAGTTATGGTGATAATAATGAAATTTAGAAAATGCACATGTAATTTAAGATCCATCTGAAGCTTTTTTACAACATGGCGCAAATTTAAAACTATTTTTTGCATATTCATAGCCAAACTGCCTATAAAATTGAAATATTAAGCGTAGCAATGGATAGAAATTAGATAAGAAATTAACATATCTAGGTCATGCTATGCTATATATTTTTTATTTGCAGTTTTTGTTCTGCATAATTATACTAAATAGAAAACATGCAATTTTAAACGAAAGATACTGATGGACCTTAATGAACCATGGATGTTTGGCTTATATATAACAGGTGGTAAAAATGTGACTATTGACTCGTCACTTCAACAAATATAAGTATGATGAATAAGATGGACAATCAATAGTGGAAACATTTGGTCAGTAAGGAGGAGTCTTGCAATTTTCAGTAAACAACTGGCCTGGGATAATGTAATATTTCTCGCAAATCATAAAATAGATGTAGGCTTTGTGCTTTTAGGGCTATATCTAATGTTTGTGTGAATAAAACTTTTAAAAAGGTCAAATTAATGTCAATTTATTATGATTTTATAACCCAACAACAAGTCTTTTGGCCCAAAAAATGGGGCTCAAAGTAGAAAATCGATATTTTTAAGGTGTTCATGCTTTTTAAAAAAAAAAATTTCGACAATGAAAGGATGATATCGGTATATTTTTTTCTGTGATAAGATTTTATGCTAACACAATTACGGCCTTTTCTACATGTTGTTTTATAATTTGGCCATGCACATTTCAAACCACAATATTGTGATTAACAGAGAACAGCTTAGATGGGCAAAGATAAAACCAATAAAAACACAAAAGAGAACAGCCCAGATGGGCAAAGACAAAACCAGTAAACACAAAAGAGAATAGCCCAGATGGGCAAAGACAAAATCAGTAAACACAAAAGAGAACAGCCCAGATGGGCAAAGACAAAATCAGTAAACACGAAAGAGAACAGCACAGAAGGGCAAAGACAAAACCAGTCAAACAATAGAGAAGAAGTAAGAAGTTAGATAGTCGTCATACTTTCCTTTGTCGTTGTAGGAAGTTAGATACTGGTCATACTTGCCTTTGTCGTTGTTAGAAGTTAGATACCGGTCATACTTGCCTTTGTCGTTGTTGGAAGTTAGATACCGGTCACACTTGCCTTTGTCGTTGTTGGAAGATACTTGCCTTTATCGTTGTAGGAAGTTAGATACTGGTCATACTTGCCTTTGTCGTTGTTAGAAGGTAGATACCGGTCATACTTGCCTTTGTTGTTGTAAAAAGTTAGATAGCCATCATACTTGCCTTTGTCGTTGTAAGAAGTTAGATACCGGTCACACTTGCCTATCTTGTAGTTGGAAGTTAGATACCGGTCATACTTGCCTTTGTTGTTGTTGGAAGCTAGATACCGGTCACACTTGCCTTTGTCGTTGTTGGAAGTTAGATACCGGTCACACTTGCCTTTGTCGGTGTAAAAAAAAAAGATACCTGTCATACTTGCCTTTGTCGTTATAGGAAGTTAGATACCGGTCCTACTTACATGAAGTGGTTGTGTGGCCAGGGCATGTATCTGGAACTTTGTTGTATGCTATTTTAAACATATAGATAAACGATTAGAGCTTTATTTACTATATATATATCTGTTAAGGGGGCCTGGGTGGTGAGTGTTCTAATGTGCTGGCTTCAATACCACACTATTAATTTGCTTCAGCTTGTTGGATCCAATACAGGTTTGTAATTTCCCACATGTATGTAATTAGGTTTGTGAGTTATTTGCCCAATGTTGGTGGTTTCCACCGGGTACTCCGGTCTCCTCCACTATAAAACTGGCCGCCCTACATGGCCAGGGTGCGTCAAAAAGGGCGTTAAACACACAAACACCCATGTGATAAGTCTTTTATTTCTATTTTAGTCGTCTTAAATCGATTTCATAGCTTGTAAAACCACTGATTTATTCAAACCTACAAAATGTCTGTAGGTTGAATATGGAAACATTACTACAAATTCATTTGTATCTGGCCTTCTTACTCGTTATAAACACAATAAAGATCGAACCTATAATGCATGTACATGTAGCTTTCACATGGCCTCTGAACTCGAAAGTGTATTTGTTGTGAGCTGCAGCTAACAGTTTATGAAACTATAATTATACATTGTACTTCTTTTTGTTGTTTCTTTTGAATTGATTGAATATATCTGCATTTTGGAACACTCTACATTTGAATGTCCCATTGGTAACTCTCAGCTTCTTTCCTTTTTCTGACTTCTCACAATCGAATGCCTATAAATGGATACTTCCCTTTGATTTATACTTACATGGGATACCATATCTCCATACAGCTCCAGCAGAACCCCAGCATGAATTGATCCCAATTCCACCAATCGTCGAGTTTATATAAGGTGTGGGCGTTGTCAGGTACGGGTTTATATCTTCCATGTCTCCAGCTCCTAATGATACTGCCCCGTCTGATGTCCAACTCAACCAAAGCCGAGCAAAGTCAGTACAATTCAGAGCTGCCGCGTCAATGAAATATTCTGTAGTCGGATCTATTTGCACTGATATCAATGTATTATAATAGGAACCCAGTATAAACTCGAACAAAACTCCGGAGAGATCTGGATTAGATGTAATCAGGATACCAGCATCTTGACAAGATTTTACCTCTAAGTACCAGACGGACTGGGAAGATGGATCCACACCATTGGTTACTGGGGTGTAGTAGCTTGAAATGGTATTTGGATGCCTCCTCCAATCAGACTCACCAGTATCTACGGTCGTATATTCAACGTCTAAAATACAAAATGTAGCATCGAATTTTGATGCTTTGTTTTATAGAGATATATTTAAAGTAATGATATGCGGATTCAGAATATCAAAAACTAACGTAAGTAGTTAACAAAAAATATATTATGGAATAATGGTCTTAGTATTTACATGATCAGGTTTTCCTGGAAACATTTTATCTATCTTGTTATAAATTTCGAGCAAATAGTATAGTTTGGATGGAAATTTACAGAATAAGACATTTTTGCTCGAATTACAAAAAAATATATATTCTTTAAATCATTTGAAAACTAAATAACTAGTATTTGCAATTATGATTCTGGAATGACTGTTTCGCTTCACTTATTGCTAGATACAATTACCCTACTTGCTGTGTAGATGAATATAGACATCACTTGAATGATTGAATTAACTTACAGCATCCCAAACATACATATACTATCATAAGAGTAGCACATATCACAAGCTGAATAGCAATCTTGTATCTACAAAACTTAAAAATAAACATTCATAGTGATATTCATGGGTTGATAGTTGATGCACACTATACAGAATGAAGGAGTCTTAACGCTTTTAAATACACGACAAATTTAGCAGAAATTTGCGTCTTTCTAGGCGCTTAAGGGTTTCTAAAACTGTATGTATATTAGGTGGGTGCATTTTCTTAATGTTGGGAACTTTACAGTCGCATTTTACTGAGACCTTGGAACAAAGAAGGGCAACAAAAGTGGCGTTAGTTTACTTCTTTCAATAATTGTTCGGTTAATTCCAGTGTATTGTGATTTTATAAATAAAGGTGTCTGTATAATCTGTCACAACATGTGGCACCTTTTTTTCATTTTCAGATTTTTTTACAGCCTGCCTTTTTATTTCAAATTTCACCATTGCCTCCCCCTCCCACCCCTTAGAAATCAAATGTTCTCTCACTACCAGTAGTGAATATTTGTTATGATTCAATCAAACCAATTTGAGGTTTGAATTAGTTGTGGGGATATTGAAGTTTTTTGTATAAAAATTATCAAAGGCGCCTAAAAATTTTGAAAACTTACCATTATTTCCATTTATGCGCATGAACAGCAGCAGTTAATTCTGTCTGGATTTATATGAGGAGATAAAGCTTTATGAGATCCAAGTTGTTACTATATCTGGCCAGTTCTCATATAATATTTATTCAAAGAAGATAGCAGAACAGAACAACTCAGACAAGCATCAGTATGATATTTCAGTTGCAACAATTTTTATGGAGTTTTTACAATCATTTTATTTCTGCATTAAAAGCAGTGTTTTCCTAGGCATAAAATGCTTTTAATGAATTGTCTTTTTCCATTAATTTTGTTCTTTTTGCATGAATAATGGTAATATATTATAACTTTCAAACAATATGACGCATGGGTTATATGTTATAATAGAACGAGCTTAATGTGTAGAGTGATGTGGTTTTCGTATGTCATTAGATTTAAGCTTATTTTTTTTTCTGTCATGCCATCCAAACTTTTTGAAAGACATTCCCTTTTTAAATGTAAGAGATACATTCCTCTTTTAAAATCATAAGACTTGTGTTGATCAATTTATCAATGGAAGCTATACAAAGGATGAAGATTCTTCTACCATGTGATTTTACCCAGAACAAATATGTGTATACTGCATGTTTTTTTCTTTTAATGAAATTAGTAATATTTTTTAGAATACTAGTATAAAACATATGGAATATAAAAGAATCGATTTTTTTCATCTTCTTGTTAACAAGATTATGCCGCCATCAGCAATGAAAACAGTGAAAACTTAGTCTTTTTTAAAGACATATTATTACATAATTCACATTCAAGTGACAAATCAATTGAAAACTTTCATTTTTAAAGAGGAAAATATCAAACTGTTGCATAATAAAATGAATTATTTATCCAAGTTTCATTTCATACATGTCTTCACATGCTAATGCCAAGTATCGATCTGTGTTGGTGATCTTGTTCTCTTGCGATTACATGTTTGTCATCGTTTTAATTATTCCTTTTAACAATGATGACATTCCATCCCTGTATTGGATTACCAAATTACATAAAAATCCATACAAACAGCGTTTCATTGCAGGGTCATTAAAATGTACCACTTAACCTCTTTCAGTTCTGTTGACTTCAATACTTACGGCAACAAAATACGGCCTCCAGAAATATTGCAATTGTTGTTATTCTAGTTATTGTGTCAATCAAAAGTGGATCCTGAAAAATTCGAAAGGACTGATGGAGATTCTTAATTCTAAATCAGTTTCCTCTTGTAACAGCATCAAAACTTTCTATTTCTCCAGACTTTACACGGCTACCAATAGCCCTTTACATTTCTATTCCACATGGCACAACTGATTAAACGCAGTTTTTTTTCCAAAAAGAATGGAAACGCAGGTTCAAATATCTTGTAGTCGATTTACACTAAGACTTACTTTGACTTACTTTGTCATCAATGAGTCTAAGAAAAAGAACAAATATAGAGAAGAGCAAATAATAGACATGCTCAATTTTCTTATCGACAACATATTTGTTCAGCTTGGTGGACGTGTTTTTCAGCAAACAATAGGGATTCTATTGGGCATGTTTTGTGGTGCCACCTTTGCTTGCTGATTTGTTTCTTCATTCATATGAAGCAGACTTCTTACAATCTGTTCTAGACAAAAACGCTCGTAGACTTGTTCTCTCTTTACCCTCACATTCCGTTATATTTATGATGTTCTTTTACTGAATAATTCTCGATTTGGTGACTTTCTACATTTCATATATCCTCAGGAACTTGAGATAAAAGACACAACAGATTTTAGGTCTGCTTCATATTTAGATCTTCGTCTCGAAATTGACTCTCAAGGAAAACTTTCAACAAAACTCTATGACAAACGTGATGACTTCAATTTTACAATTGTCAACTTTCCCGTAGTTTACGTATCACAACTGATTCGTTGCTCTAAGGCTTGCGGTAAATGCATCGATTTCCTCGGCAGAGCATCACGTTTGAAACAAAAATTGTTATTACAAGGTTATGTTGCTCCACTGTAGCTGTCATCGCTCAAGAAATTTTACGGTGGACATCATGCACTCATAGACGAATATGGGATTTCCATATCTCAGATGAGTGCAGATGTTGGTTTGTTATAGGGTTTTGTTTTATCTTCCTTTACCAGATTTGAAACACTAAATTGGAAATTGGAAGCGCGACGGGTGTGCTATAGCAGGCAGGAACCGCCTACTCTTCCGGAGAACCTGAGTTCCGTCTTATTACGACTAGAGATTGCGTTGTTAATTGATATTCAGTAGTGTTTGTGTTTCTGTGTTTTATATGTTGTGTGATTTTTTCGTCCTGTCCTTGTGTGTGTTTACTAGTTTTGTCTCTTCCCTTTCGGACTTTGACATTCGGATGCCCCATTGGTACCTCTGCTTCTTGCAGAGCGGCTTAATTCTCGTCCTTTGAAATAAACAAACATTTAGTGGCTTTGCAAAGGAACACCTTCGAATCCAATTAAAACAAAGGCTGTGGGAATAATATAAACCATTAGCTACATGTCAATATAGATTTGGATATCTAAGTTTTGTATTTTTAAATGATGCTCGCTTATTACGCAATATTAGATCGGCCAAAGCGCGATTTGTTAGTTATCCATTCAATTGAATCGACTAATACTTGGTCCAGAATTCTCCACATTGTACCGATACATGATATTAGGTGGTATTCTTAGTCATTTGGTACTGTTTTGAATCAGCTGAACGGATTGCTCTGATGGCTGAGTAACATAATACTCGAAGATAAACAATTCATGTTGTCCAAACAAATTAATAGAAGGATGCTTGTTTCTTACATTCAAAACTTGAAGGTCCTGGAACTCTTTTTAAACTGTATGTGGTTGCTTTAAACGATGTTAAGACCAGATAATGAGAATTATTAGTGGACCTTTGTTATATAAATTTAAGATTTTGAGTATTTTATTATTATTAAAACAACTTTTTTAACTTCTACGACTATTGCCTGGCAAGCAGCTAAGGATACAGTATAGTTGACTCAAATCGGTAATTTTATTTCACGTTAAATTCTAATTTTAAGTATTTGCATGCTAGTTAATGTTCTAAGAATTGGTCTTTAATCGTCCATTTCATTCAATTATTTGTTTAACCACTGGGTATTATTGGCTATGGTTAACCCTGAAAATCCTATGACAGTCCAAAATTATGTACATTGTATGATTTTGAACAAAGAAAAAGACAACGGGACAAAATGGTAGACAACAGTTTATCACCCTCCTCAGATTTCCATCTGTAACCAAGTGAGTAATACCCTGTGTTCCCCAATGCTGTAAACAATCACAATATTGAGCTTTCTTTTGTATTCTGCTTCAAATGTTTGTCAATGAATTAGTACTAAACATCACAAAGGAAAAAAAAAACTTTTAAATATAAGAACAAAGGTACTATATTAAACTGCAAATGTGTTCGTCACGATGTTTGGCAAAGAAAAACTTTGGTAGAGTTATTGCCTGTTAACTATTACGTCTAATAGTTCATTGCTTAAAAGTTTTTTCAACTTTCAATTTTTTAGAATGGAGATCACAAATAAGCAAATTTGATTTACGAGCTTGAAATTTGTTCAATGTATATAAAAAGCCAAATTATTTATAAATGAAATAAACCATTCTCCTACTTGCAGGCAATATCAGCATTAAATATTCTCTTAGGTGATGTTAATTTGTTTGTATCTGCCAATGCATGCTAAAGCTACACTTGAAACATCAATGATTCAATTAAATAAGCTTTTTAGTGCAGCAAATACTTGACGTCTTAGAAGCTTCCGACTTTTTTATAGATACATTTATTTTCAGACATGTAAGATTTCGTTTTCAAACTTTGAACATAGTCACAATAAGGTCAACCTAAGAAGTTGTGATCTGGTACAAAGACGGGCGGACAGGAAGACACCCTATACCTCCCCAACTTTTCAAGCGGGGGCATAATTAAAAGGAGAAAAAAGATTTAATGTTGAGTTTTTATTGTCGTAACTATAGGCTGAAAAGCCTCTGCAGCGACTTGTTAAACTCGCTGTGTGCCATGAATCGTCCAGTCCGTGACACAGCATCGCCAGAGTTGGTTGATCCAGTTACTCCAAAGTGGATTACCTATAGTTCATTCATAATTCTATACTCAGTGTTGGACTATTTCGACGAAATATATTATATTGAATATGTTTTTATGTTACCTACATATATATAATATTCAGTAAATCAATATTTTTTATGCTTTAAAACTAATTAAACACAGTCTTGAAATAAACATTGCAAATAAATGTGGAAGGAATTTATTGTTATTTGATGAATTGTCAGTCATATACATTGTAAATTTGTTACCAATGTGCGCATATATACTTCACATTCTGAAAAAAAAATTGCTTTTATCTGTAAAGATATTCGGCTTTTCATTAATTCTACGTGTCACTGACATTTTGATATTATTTCAATGAACATGATGAATTCTTCTTCAAACAAAATTTGCTTTTGACAAATGATAAGTTGGTGCATACCGGTACACAAGTCACATGAGTGTTCTGGTTAAAAGTGGAATAAAGTATTTTTTTTCGACTCAATTTAAGAAGACTTGATTTACAAACGCACAACATATACATGTATATGTCATGTATGTCAAAAAAACATACTGACTATCACTTTTTATGTTAATTAAAAAAAAAAAATCCAAGTCCAGAGCTTAAATTAATGTAAGAGACACATAATCTTAAAATGGCCGGTCATATGAAAACAGATCTTTTGAATCCCCTTACCACAATTCTAAAAAATATCCCCCCTCTTCAAGAACTCCACTTTATGTTATGAATTGGGTAGATATAAACATAAACATAAACATCATTTTATTTCAGATCAGGAGCCCACGAGGAGCAATAAGAGATTACAACAATGAGAGAAAGAACTTAATTGATAGTTAAACAAATACAATAATAATATATGATTGTTTATTTTGTACTTTATTTTTTCAAGAAATGCTTGCTTATGATGATGTACTTGCAATTTTACAAATAGTTTTTCCAAAATGGACGGAATTAAGATTCTTAGTCTAAATTGTAGGGGCTTGGGTGACACTTACAAACGCAAAGATGTATTTAATTTTATTAGACAAAAGAAATTCTCAATATATTGTCTACAAGATACACACTTTGTTAATGACAATCTTAAGATGATAAGAGCTCAATGGGGATACGAGACATATATAAGTGGAGGCAACACTGATTCTAGGGGAGTAGCTATTCTATTTAATAATGATTTTGAATTCAAAGTCTTAAAGGAAAGAGCCGATGGAGATGGTAACTTTCTCATTTTAGAAATAGAAATTGCTAAAAGATTTACATTTACTCTTGTTAATATCTATGGCCCAAATCAAGATACCCCAATTTTCTATTCAAAACTTGTCGAAGAAATTGATGCTTTCCAAAATGACTTTACAATTATGTGTGGAGACTGGAACTTGGTTCAAGATTATAACCTGGACTATTTCAACTATAATAATCTTAATAATCCTAAAGCTAGGGAACAGGTACTAAAACTTAAAGAAGTTTTAAAACTTCAAGACCCATTTAGAGTTAAAAATCCAAAAGTAAAGAGATATACATGGTTTAAAAAAATCCAGTTAAAAAGGCAAGACTAGATTTTTTTCTAATATCAGAAGAACTTTTAGCTTTTGTAGAAAAGGTAGATATAAACCCAGGATATAGAACAGATCATTCCTTTGTGGAATTGGAATTGAAATTTACTGACTTCAAAAAGGGAAAAGGTTTTTGGAAGTTTAATAATCAACTCTTACATAATAAAGAAATTGTTTCTAAAATCAAAGAAAAAATAGCAAGTGTAAAGAAACAATATGCTGCTTCCCCCTATAATAGGAATAAAATTGATGAAATCAATGATGAAGATCTGTGCCTTTCAATTTCAGACCAGCTTTTTTTAGAGACTCTCTTATTTGAAATAAGAGGGATAATTATCCCCTTTTCAGCAAAATTAAAAAGGGAGAAAAATGAAAAAGAATTATCTTTGATTAGACAAATAAAGGTCCTTGATGAAATTATTCAAGATAGCGAAAGTTCCCTTTTAGTAGAAGTATTAAACAAAACAAAAACAGAATTAGAAGAACTAAGAAAAGAAGATCTAAAAGGAACAATCTTAAGATCAAAAGCAAACTGGGTTGAGAATGGGGAGAAACCAACAAAATATTTTTGTGGGTTAGAAAAGCGAAACTATGTTAACAAAACTGTAACTCAAATTGTGAATCAAAAAGGTGATAAGGTAACAGAGCAGAAAGAAATTTTAAATGAAATTAAAATGTTTTATAAAAACCTATATAGCAGTCGAGATAATATGCTTACATGTGCAGATCTGAATGAAATTTTGGCAGATTATAACATCCCTAAACTTGGCAAAATAACATATAAAGAAGCTCTAGAAGTTCTTAAAAAGATGAAAAACGATAAGTCACCAGGCACCGATGGGTACACTGCTGAATTTTTTCAAAATTTTTTGGAATGATTTAGGCCACTTTATTGTACGCTCCTGTAATTTTGGACTTGAAAATAGTAAATTATCTATTACCCAAAGACAAGGGATAATATCAATTCTACCAAAGGGGGATAAACCAAGAGAGTTTCTTAAAAATTGGCGCCCTATCTCACTCCTTAATGTTACTTATAAATTATTATCTGGGTGCTTAGCAAATAGATTAAAAACTGTTCTAGATAAGCTAATTCATGAAAACCAAAAGGGTTTTCTGAAAGGAAGGTACATTGGGGAAAATACTCGTCTTGTCTATGACATACTTCAGAGTACTGAAGAACTCGAGATCCCAGGTTTACTGTTGTTAATTGATTTTGAAAAAGCTTTCGATTCAGTATCATGGAGATTTTTAAATCAGACCTTAAACTTCTTTGGCTTTAGCGACAGTTTTATAAACTCTATAAAAGTTTTGAACACAGAAATTAACTTGTGTGTTTTACAAAATGGTATATTTTCAGAATTTTTTAACATAGGTAGAGGCTGTAGGCAAGGGGATCCAATTTCACCATATTTATTTTTACTTTGTGTTGAAATTATGGGAATTTTAATTAGAAACAATCAAGAAATAAAGGGTATAAAGATAAAAGAGAATACCTATAAGATCTTACAGTATGCTGATGATACAGGAATCTTCCTAGATGGTACAGAAAAAAGCTTAAAGAAAACTCTTGATCTACTCGAGCAATTTTCAAAATATTCAGGCCTCACTCCTTACTTTGACAAAACAAAAGCAATTTGGGTTGGTTCTAAAATAAAAAGTAATGAGAGATTATGTAAGAATAAAAAAACTAGTCTGGACTAATGAGCCTTTTGAAGTACTAGGCATTACTTTTAGTACCAATCTAAAAGATGTTATAAATTTAAACTACAGTAAAAGAATACACAATATAGAAGCAAAAATAAAGAGCTGGCAAAAAAGAAACATTAGTGTTCTAGGTAGACTAACAGTTGTTAAATTATTGCTTATTCCAACCCTTACTCATTTATATAAATTTATGTGCGTTTTGAGTAGGAATTTTTGAATGTAAACCGGTTTCGCGCTGGGTATTTAAAGGGCATTCTGTTGTAAATATAGTTATCGAGGATTGGGCAGTGACCACTTCGCACGGACCTTCCGTATATTGAAGTTTAATTTATAATATGTCGGAAGATGAAGGATTTTTAAACGCTTCGAACGATAGAGATAAGTCTAAGGATAGTAAAACTGACGAAATTTCTAATGCTGATTTGTTATCTTTGATGAAAACGTACATGAAAACTGAGCTTTCTGGGATTAAACGTAATTTCGACGATACCACAAAGAATCTCGAACGCAAGGTAAAGAAATCAGAAACTTCGTTTAAATTCAAGGGCAATCAAGTACAGTTTGAGCTAAACTCGGACGTAATTGACAATTTAGGCATTGCTCTAGATTGCATTGAGCAGAGGCGACTGTCAAAGGCTGTTTCCGTTATTGAGGATTCGCAAGCTCTTTTAAAGAAGCGGAACAAACTTATTCGCATCGCGGACAAATCAGAGGCAGGGTGGAAAACAGTCGACGAGTATCTATCTTACGAAGTAGCTAGCAATTCGGAAGACGAGAAGCGTATTCGCCAGGCGGAGACCCGTGCCGTGAAGAAGTTGAAGTCCGTTAAAACAGCTAAACAGAATGCGAGGAAAAGACCCGCAGAGGCTGCTGGTAGTTCTGCCGCTGTCGCTCACAATGGTGGTAATGGTAATTTTCTCCAGAATCAGCCCTTTCGTGGAGTCGGGGCCCAAGGCCCCGCTGGTAAAGCCGTTCCAAAGGATAAAACACCCAGAGAGATGTGCTACAGCTGCGGGATGTACGGACATTGGGCCAAAGATTGTAGGTCAACAAGGACAAACAGTTTTACGAACACAAGAGGGACTTCCACATAACCAGTCATCACAGTCTTTTGAGGTACATGATTATGACAATTTAAAAACTTATTTTGAATATGAATCTGATTCTTGTTCAATAAATGTAAAAGGTCGTTTGAAAAATTCATTACAATTTTGGAGATATATTAATACTTCAGCATTTATTTTAGACATTATACAGTTTGGTTATAAGATTCCTTTGTTAAACGAACCTGAATCTATATTTTTACGTAATAACAAGTCTGCTCTAGATAACAAAGATTTTGTTGAGAAAGCCATTAAGGAATTGGTTAATGCTAATTTAGTTTTACAGGTTTCGAACAGACCTCATGTTGTTAATCCATTGACCGTGTCAATTAATAGTTCAGGTAAAGGTCGTTTAATTTTAGACCTACGTCATGTAAATAAACAAGTTATTCAACACAAGGTTAAATTTGAGGACTGGAAGACTGCCAGTCAATTTTTAGCTAGTAATTGTTTTGGATTTATATTTGATTTAAAATAGGGCTATCACCATATTGATATTTTTTCGGGTCATCAAAAATATCTGGGGTTTTCTTGGATTTTTGATAATGAAGTAAAATATTTTGTTTTTACTGTTTTGCCATTTGGGCTTTCTTCCGCAGGATATATATTTACAAAGGTCGTACGTCCTTTAGTATCGCACTGGCGAAAAGACGGTATCAGAGTCACTGTGTATTTAGATGATGGTTTGACATTGGCTGAGAATGAGCAGCTTTGTAAAGAGCATTCTTCCAGAGTGAAGAAAGATTTGATTTTGTCTGGGTTTGTCCCGAACAAAGATAAATGTATTTGGACACCTGTTCAAAATTTAATTTGGCTTGGATTTACATGGGATTTAGTCAATTGTACTTTACGTTTACCAGAAATCAAATTGGACAACGTTTTGAATTTAATTGACATTATTTTGAATTCTGCTAATAAAATTAAAGTAAGATTATTAGCAAAGTTTTGTGGTAAAATTATATCATTTACTCCAGCTATAGGTAACGTTACTCAGATTATGACAAGAAATCTGTTTTCTTGTATTAATTGTAGAGACGACTGGGATCAGAATGTAAGCCTTGAATATTTTCAAGATTCTATCAAGGAGCTTATTTTTTGGAAGAACAACCTTTGCAATTTAAAAACTGTTTCATTATTGAAAGAAGTTTCAGTTTATAAAGTTTTTGCAGACGCCAGCGATGTAGCTGCAGCTGGTTTTTTGCAAGATCACGATTTAATTATGCATTATCACTGGATAAACAATGAGTCTAAAATGAGTTCCACGTGGAGAGAAGTAAAAGCTATTGAAATGTGTATAAAGAGTTTTTTCTAGTAAGTTACAGGACAGTTCTGTGACTTTTTATACAGATAATCAAAATGCTGTTAGCATTATTAAGAAAGGTAGCAAAGTACCAGATCTTCAAGTTTTAGCTTTATCTATTTTTGAGACATGCTTACATTTCAACATATCACTTTTTGCACAATGGATTCCTAGATCTGAAAATGAAAAGGCTGATTTTTTTAGTAGAATTATCGATATTGATGATTGGGGTATTTCATTTGAATTTTTTAATTTTATAAGTTCAATATGGGGCCCATTTACCATTGACAGGTTTGCAAATATGAATAACACGAAGCTTCCAAGATTTAATTCGTTATATTGGAACCCTGAGACAAGCGCAATAGATGCATTTTCTTGCAGTTGGCGAGATGAGAATAACTGGTTAGTTCCTCCAGTTGCTTTGGCGAGTCGTTGTATCAGGCATTTAGTTGCAAATAAGTCGATTGGAACATTAATTGTACCTAAATGGCCATCTTCTGCTTTTTGGCCTTTACTATTTAAAGATAACTTAGAGTATTTTCCTTATGTGCAGGATGTTTTAGAATTTCACGAGGTAGATAGAATTTTAGTACCTGGAGTTAATATTAATTCAATTTTTGCTAATGGTACATTTAAAGGAAAAATACTTGCTGTTAGACTAAATGCTTCTACTGTAGAAGTTTAATCTTTTATGTATTTTTACAGTTTGAGAGTGTCGACCTGAGCCACTGGGTTTTATGGACTGCCTTGGGGTATAACCTGAATTTAGTTGGACTGCCAACTGAGCACACACATGTTTTTGTAGTCACTGGACTATTCGAGGTCACTGGACCATATTGTGGTTTGATCAGGTATGTTACTTTTATTAAGATTTTTAGTAAGTTTATTTTTTTTTAGGTCATTTTTAAATCTGGTTTTTGGAATCATAAAGATCAGTTGGTTCACCCAGAGCTTTGCGTGTTATTCGAGAGTCTGAAAACTACTGTTAAATGTTCTAAAGCTAAAAGCAGCATAAGGAAATATGAAGGCGGGTTCAAAAGATTTTTGGAATGGACTGAAAGATATAAAGAAATATCGTGCGTATTACCATGCGATGATATGTTTGTGGCTCTTTATTTACAAAAACTTGTTCAAACTTCAAACCACTTTAGTGCTATTGAGTCAGCTTTTTATAGTATTAAATGGGCACATTCTTTAGCAGGTGTAGTGAATCCATGCGATTCCGAGTTAGTTATTTCAGTTGTTGAAGCTGCCAAGCGGACTTTATGTCGTCCTATTAAGAAAAAAGAACCAGTAACTCCAGATATTATGATTAATTTGTTTCGTCACTTTAATAACGATAATCGTACTCTCAAAGACTTGCGTTTTTTGACCATGTGCTCTCTAGCTTATTTTGGTTTTTTGAGATATAATGAATTGTGTAATATCAAAGCTAATCATTTATCTTTCAATGATAATTGTGTCACTATTTTCATAGAAAAGAGCAAAACTGATTGTTACAGAAAAGGCAATCATGTTTATATTGCCAAATTAGATAATCCACATTGTCCTGTCACTATTTTACAAACTTATTTAAGAGAAGCTTGTATTGATTTTAATTCAGATATGTACATTTTTAGGCCTATGATTTTTTTGAAATCTAGTAATTCGTTTGTTTTGAGGAATAGCAATGTTAATTTATCTTATACCAGGGCACGTGAAATTTTCCGTTCTGCTTTGTCAGAATTGGGTTACAAAGCATCAGATTTTGGGTTACACAGTTTCAGATCAGGCGGTGCTACCGCAGCTGCTCAGAATAACGTTTCGGATCGATTATTCAAAATGCACGGGCGTTGGAAATCAGAGACTGCCAAAGATGGCTACGTTTTGACAGAGGACATTATCAGTCGTTTATCAGTGTCTAAAAACTTGGGTCTTTAATTCATTCTTTCTTTGTACTCGAAGTGGTCATTGCGCCATTCAGTATCAAACTTTATTTGTTGATTATTATGCCAATAATAGTTCAGGTATGGATATTTGAATGTGCTCAAATATGCATACAGTGGTCAAAAATGACGTTGGTTTGAGCACATAAATACTTTATGTTCGTTTGAAGGAATGAATTTAGAACATAAATAAATTTATGTGCGTTTTGAGTAGGAATTTTTGAATGTAAACCGGTTTCGCGCTGGGTATTTAAAGGGCATTCTGTTGTAAATATAGTTATCGAGGATTGGGCAGTGACCACTTCGCACGGACCTTCCGTATATTGAAGTTTAATTTACTTTAAGATTCTGGGTTTTTTTTGTTTTTTTTTTGGTATAATTATTGATTTGTATTATGATATTATTATATTTGTTGGTCTTACATGTGTTTTCTTTATTTTGTAGATAGCACATTGGGCCAGTAATTGTGTTAAATTCTGTGTTATAATTTTGAGGACAATAATGATAGCTGTATCTTATATTATATATATTATTATTAATATAATAATTGTTGGTCATTGCGCCATTCAGTATCAAACTTTATTTGTTGATTATTATGCCAATAATAGTTCAGGTATGGATATTTGAATGTGCTCAAATATGCATACAGTGGTCAAAAATGACGTTGGTTTGAGCACATAAATACTTTATGTTCGTTTGAAGGAATGAATTTAGAACATAATCATTGGTATTCCAACCCCTGACGATGTACTTTTGAAGAAATTGGAAAGCATATTGTTTAACTATGTATGGGATGGTAGGGATAGAATAGCAAGAAACCAAATGGTTCAAAACGTCTCACAAAGAGGATGTGGTATGATCCATCTAAGTACTTTTATTAAATCGCTTAAGCTTACTTGGATAAGGAGACTGTTAAATAATGAATCCACTTGGAAAGAACTTGTGCTGACACTTATTAACGTAGATTGTAAAAAACTTACTTTATTTGGGGATGATTACCCATCTGACTTAAGCAAAAAGACCAACAATATTTTTTGGAAACAAGTCTTTGATATCCTCTAAGAATATAAACAAATTGACATACTAAGCAACCATAATGATATTCTTAAATACCCTTTGTGGAAAAATTCGGATATTAAAATCGACCGAAAGACTATTTTTTTTAAGAAATGGTATGAGTCAGGAATCTACTATATAGGCAACCTGTTTGACAGAAATGGAAATGTCCTACAATATCAATCTCTATGTAACATTTACAACATTAAAACTCCAATCACATTATACTATGGAATAAGAGAAGCACTTTTTACAAAATGGGAGAAACTTACAACTCCTATATCACTTAAGGTTCAAGATCTTCCATTTATACCTATAAAAATGGAATTATTTATTTGTTACCAAAAGGGAGCAAATATGTTTTATCAAATTTTTATTAAGAAGCTAAAATTTCCGCAAAAGTATAAGGAAAAGTGGTTGATAAATTTAAACCCTCCCTTTGAAATTAATTGGAAATTTGTCCATAACTGCAATTTTTCAACAACGAAAGATACAAAACTAATATGGTTTCAATTTCGACTAATTCATAGAATTTTAGCAACAAACCAATATCTGTATAACATTGGAAAGACCAATAACCCTTTGTGCTCTTTCTGCAAGACTGATGATGAAACCATTATGCACTTATTTTACGAATGCAATGTCGTTAATGAGTTTTTCGTCAGCTTTGAGAGATGGATATATAATAGAACATCTACTTTAATTAACATCACCAAAGTGGAATTAGTGTTTGGAAAAATTGGAAATAAGTTTATTGTCCAAAATCTTCTTCTTCTTATTTTTAAATTTTATGTCTATAAGCAGAGGTGTAGCTACTACAAGCAAGAGCAATATAGTTCCTTAGTCAATGGGAACAAGGTGTCCTTTGACAAAAAATGGGAGAAATACAAACCTTTGTTTGAAGAAAAAGAAAAGAAACATATAAGAAGTGCTACAATTAAATTTAATATATCTTATAAAATAAGTTTGTTGCCCATGCTCTAGCAATTGGTAATATTCATCAATAACGACTTTCTGAATGAGTGTGAGTGTGAGAGCTTGTCTTTGTATTTCATATATATTGTAAAAATGTCTGAAAAACAATAAAAATTATAAAAAAAATATATGATTGTTTTAATCCTCCACATATTAACTACGTTTAGGTACAAGTGCATACCTGCATAATATTATGTACGTTAACATTACTCTTTTTTTACTTAATTATACTTAATATTATGTATTTATGTATCTCTCTGTACCTATTTGGTTTATAAGAATAAAGATATATGCTATATATGCTACATGTCTTTAACACCCCCATCCATACCCTCTCTCATCAGTAGTATTTTGATTGGAAGTATAAAAAAAAAGAAGCATCACATCCAAATCTTAACAAAAAAATAGAGAAAGAAAGCCAAATCCAGCATCAATTCAGTGTGTCAAATCCGGTAAAGGAAGCCAAAGCAAAACCCTATGACAAACCAACATCTGCACTCATCTGAGGAATCGAAATCCCATATTTGTCTATGAGTGCATGATGTCTTCCGTAACACTTCTTGAGTGAACACAGTTCAACCAACGAGCAACATAACCCTGTGTGCTAGACGTGACGCTCTGCTAAGGAAATCGATGTAATTCCCGCATACTTTGGATTTAGATACGTAAACTCCATAAACTGGAGCGTACGGAATGTTGCTACACAAGAAAGGAAAGTAGACGATTGGAAAGTTGAAGTCGTCACGTTTGTCGTAGAGCTTTGTTGAAAGTTTTCCTTAAGAGTCAATTTCAAGATGTAGATCTAAATATGAAGCAGACTTCCTAGAATCCGTAGTGTCCTTAATCTCAAGTTCCTGAGGATATATAAGATGGAAAAAATCACCTAATCTAGAGGACATCATCTATATAACGGAAAGTGAGATTAATAGATTATAGAGAAAGGGCTAGTCTACGATCTTTTTTGTTTAGAAGTGGTTGTAAGAGGTCTGCTTCATATGAATGAAGAAACAAATCAGCAAGCAAAGGTGCACAATTAGTATCCATGGGAATCCTTATTGTTTGCTGAAAAACACGTCCACCAAACTGAACAAATATGTTGTCAATGAGAAAGTTGAGCATGTCGATTATTTGGTTTTCTGTAAATTTGTTCTTTTTCTTAGACTCATTGATGACAAAGTAGGTCTTGGTATAATCCACTACCATGCAGATATTTGTACATGCGTTTTCCATTCTTTTTGAAAAAGCTGTGTTTAATCAGTTGTGCCAATCGCGATTTCAGGTGTTCATGTGAATAGAAGTGTAAAGTGTGGAGAAATCGAATGTTTTGTTGCTGTTACAAGATGAAACCGATTTAGAGTTAAGCATCTCCTTCAGTTCTTTCGAATTCTTGAGGATCCACATTTGATTTACACCATTTCTAGCATAACAACAACTCCGGAAATCGCTAGATATTGTGTTTATTGCTTTAAAACCGTTTGTTGTCTTTGATTCGCTAAAATGGGTTCCTAGAACCCATAATATGCCACAAAATGTCAAGTTCATGTCCCATTTTGCCTGTTATCACCATTTTTATTCGTAGATTTTCAAATATGACCATTGCATGAAAAAATTAAACTACATGCGAACCTTTTATGATTTCATGATTTTTTTTTTGTCTGAGAAATGTTGATATGTTTACAATTATTCACAGTGCAAAATTTCATTAAATTCTATCTTCTAATAACATTTCTCTTACAGAATAATATTCTTGTTTTTTTTCGGATATTTATTCAATATTTCAAGTTTTCAAATTATAGAAAATTCTCGTTTCCGTTGTGACTTTGTTTAAACTATGTTCAATATTGTGCGCAAAAAATATTTTATTTTATCAAATCATTTGGTCACATGAAGGCTCTTTAAAATAATTAAAATAAAGGTGAGATTTTAACAAATTAACACTAAATTGTCAATATCTTTGTTATTTGTCATCGGAATCAAGTCGGGTTTTTTGCTTTGATCTTAGAAAATTAAGATCTATAAAATGAAATAAAGTTGTTATAGGCGTTTTAGTTGCACTTTAACATTTGATGTTCATACATACTCAATGAAACAAAACAAGAATTAAATCAACTAGTCGAAATGGTAGAACAACATAAAACCCCCTCGGTTACACAACCATGATTTCAAGAAACCTGTATCTTTATGAAAATTTTGAATTAAATAGGAAGAAAGACTTTAAAAAAAAAACTTGGTATACCAAATATCATCAAGTCCATATCATTTAAAATTACAAATTGCAACAAAACATGCAATAATTGACTAACGTTACCCTTTCAAACTTATTAAAGGACCAAGCATTAAACTTATAGCATAAAACTCGAATATGGTGCTTGTTTTTTTTCTTTAAAAAAACAGCAAACAAACCAAAAAACTTTTGAATTTGATTTTTGATGAAAAAAATATTCATGCAGAATAAGTAAAGAAATGAAATATTCTGAAGATTGAAAAAAGTATCTGAGTAGAACAAAATTGTTAAATGGTTCGGTTAACTGAAAAGAAACCCCTCCTACTTTTTAATTTGACCTGTAACAGTTATTTATAAAAAGTTGATTGATTGATTGATTCATTGAATAGTGCATTTTGGATAATTCTTAAAGTTTTATTTTTATCGCGCACCGGTTTAAATAATCACCTGACTGTCACGTGGTTTTCGCTAAACACACGAAATTTAAAAATGTCGGACAGCGAAGAGAGCATGTCAACAATGCCTATTTTACAAAAACGACCAAAGATTTCCATTCCAACTACCGCAGATGGGTCAGGAGACGAACAAGTATTATCATTTAGTTGTTTAGAAGCCCTTTTTATTAAACGTTGTCCAATGAACTGAAATTTGCCAAAATTCTGGACAAAAACAAAGACATGAAAAAAAAAATATACTTGGTTTAAAATCCAAATACAAAATGGAGTGTAGCATAGACTGGGAGCTTTTAAAGCCGTGCCTTCACAGAGACTTGCTTCCCTCTATCAATATTTTGTTAGAGTTAATATGCAGTGCAAAAAAATCAAGGGAGATACTACACCCTTTTCTTCAATTCTTTTACATGTTTTATAAGATCTTTGATCTCATACCACTTCCTTGATGATGCATTTTATGGATGATTTTCCTTTCCAAAACACTCAAATATATCTCCATTCATTGCATCTTGGCCTTAAATCGGGCTTTGTTCAGGCTGATTTGTAAAATTTGACAATCACTTGTACATGAAAAGCATTACATCCATGACATCAAGAAAAAGTCACTAAACTGGAGGGAAACTCCAAATGGGTTTAAATGATGTTTTTACTTTTGTTTTACATAACATTTATTGGTAAAGTCCATAGAATGTCAACAATATTAATAGTGAGATTTAGTCACTGTTGAATAGAACATAGAACATATTTTATTGTCCAATTAAGGGCCCATAAGGGCAGCATGAGTGACAAATAAACAGATAAAGAGAAAAGATAATAATTGAGTTACATGTAATACATATAGATATCTTACAGACATTACAGAATATAAAACAACAGAACAATGTAGCATTTAACCAACGGTAAACATGTTAAAGATGGTCATTAATAAATTATTCAACTGCATTAAGAATTTTAGTATTTTCAGAAATAAGTAAATAGTTAAATAGTGTAAGCATGGTAAGCGACACAACCAACATGTACATTGTACAATAAAAGGTTGGATAATTTTAATAAAAAATCCACAATCATGACAAGCAGCTCATATGCTTTCTTTTTCTATGTAAAAAAGATTGATTACTATAATGACAGGTCAACATTATCTGCTGATTGTTTATATTTAGGACGACATATCAAACACAGCCAGTACCTTTTTGTTTTTATATTAGGATGACATATCAAGCACAGCCAGTACCATTTTAGATGATGTATCAGAATCCAGCAGTGCACCAAGACGGAGTAAAGGCAGACCAAGGGTTAAAAGACCAAAATTACAATTCAGATATGCTAATCATGTGAAGGTATATTATGATGTGACAATCTTAAAAACAAGGTTAATTTAGAACATTGTGGTACATTTTTGTACTAGTCATTTTAAAGTACAAAAATGAACAAATAGACAAGTTATCTTTTTGAAAGTTTGAAATGACTTTATTATGATTATTAGATTATATACTCTGCAATAACAAATGTACTTCTTGTCAAGTCTTTTGATAATGCAGACTCATGTAAAAATTAAGTCTCATTTTATTCAAGATCAAAATATGAAACAGGAAACCTTTATGATATTTAAAATTTGCTACTAATTTTTATACTGTACAATGTAAGTTATTTATTTACCACTTATGATAAACATTATACTGTAGCTATAGGTGAACTTGGATGAAATGAACCCAATATTAGTTTGAATCACAACCATGACAACCTCACTTCAATTCATTTATTTCTTGTTATCTTTTCTCATAGGATGCCGCTGTGCTCTATCAAGATAACCAATCTTGTTACAATGACCACACAATAAACATCAATATAGAGGTCACATGACTTATATTATAAATAATAGAAAATAATGAGATGTGGAATAAGTGTATGCGACGCAGCCCACAATTAAGCGGCAATTTAGAAAAACCACAATGGACAACCCCCAGCAGCCTTCAACGAGGCCATTTGGCACTGCTTGCAGTTCTGCAATTGGCCCATGGTCTAAATAAAATGCACATAATTCAAATCCAGTCCTGAAATAGTCACAGATAGAAACTATCAGGAAGGGGTACTACAGTTATATCTGAATACTTGTATGTATCTTATTTATTCATGCACATATGACGATACAAGATGTTAAATATAACAATAATGCATACATGTTTGTCATAAAGGACCCCACTAAACAGTGTTTATAAAGTATTTAGTATACTTCAGGAGGACCATGGATTGCCATTGTTTGGGTTGTCTGTAAACCAGCTGACCAGAGATGGAGATCCCATAGTGTTTGCTACAGTAGGAACAAACCGAGTAAGGATTTAATATCATATAGGCCGTGTCTATCAGGTTTACAACAGGCATGTAGATATCTGTAAGATTGTCTGGTGTTCCATGGACTTTAAAATGGATAAAATTCTCTGCTCGGTTTTGTAGAAGTTTGGACATACAGTGGTCCCCCCGTTAAAGGCCACCCACCATATAAGGCCACTCCCCTTTTGTGGCCACAGTTCTTTGGCAACAACCACTTTAAATTCAAAAGTACCCCTCATTTAAGACCACCTCCCTGCTGCAGCCTGAGGCCAGCCTTTTACTGTCAAAATGGTCAAATTACCTCTATTTATGGCCAAAAATTTTAGAAAATTATACTATTTTTTAATATGTAGATCAAGAATGTATTGCATATATAATGTTGTTGTAGTGTGTTTATCTATTTGTAGGACCTATTAAATGCTATATTTTCGCATTTGTTTACATTTCTATACTATTTTGGCAATATTTATGATAATTACTATAAATTATGATGAAAATATCTACATGGCTTCCAAGACATATAAATGAAGTGTTTTTATATCAATTAGTGAACAGACAATATGTCTACAGGCTTTATATAATTAATGTTAAAAAAATCATTAATTACATTTAATTAACCTGAGTAAGATATTAAGAAAAATAATATACTGAACCAAAGCTCTGAACAATTATACTAATTGCTAAAATGACAATAATACATCTTGTATTAAAATTCTGAATGATAAAAGAACCCAAATCTGTTCATCTGGAAGATGGCAAAAATGGAAGATATATGTGGGGAAAATAATGTACATATATGCAATAACTGTGAAGTGATCTTTTGAAATGAAGTTCAGATCTAGATATTGGCCAATAAATTTCAATCCCTCCCACGAAAGGCCACCTCCATTATAAGGCCAACTTTCTTTGGCAACAAGGGTGGCCTTATAAAGGGGGGACTACTGTATTTATTTTATTTATTAGGAAAGAAAAGAAATTTAGCCTTGTACTTTCTGAGAAAAGAAATGTATATAATTGTGTAGATTTTCACAGAGTGACATTTTGTTTTTATACGACCTCAAAAAAGTTAACAGTATGATGCTGTCATAGTCTGCATCTGTGTTGTCTGTTAAATTTAGTGTTTCCATGATAACTTTAGTTCTGGTTATCTGATTGCTATGAAATTCAAGAATGATGTTCGGATCTCCTGTACTTGGCGATCACAATACTGGTATACCAGTATTGTTAACAATACTGGAACAAAATTTTATTCCAGTATTGTTGATTTTTTTTCAAAAAACTAACAATACTGGAATGTATTGATGTTCCAGTATTGTTCCTTGAGTAATACAAATGTACATTAAGTCAAAGAAGTGTATACTGTAAAAAAAAAAAAAAAAATTATAAAACGTAGTAATTTTGGGCTTGGTGTGTACATAACTGAAAACTGATTGATAAATAAACATATAATAGATTAAAAGACAAGGATCAAACAAACACTTAATTCACACATATTTAACAGGTCATTAAACACTTAATCCGTTAATTAGTCAAGGTATTGTATATATCAACAAGTGAGCAATTGACAGCTTGGGTTGACATTAACCTTTTGCCGCTTGGACGATTCTAGTCTTTGCACCAGAACTTTATTCTGCTAATGTAGATAAAAATAAGGTCACCAGAATCAAAATACTTCAAAACTGCATGGACATGGGAGTGTTAGCTGACTCACCAGCATGGGCAACACATTTTTTACATGATTTAAAAAATGTATAACTGAGGCAAAAGACACAGCATTCACACTATGGGGGTAACATTCTACTGCATATGACTGTATAAGCAGGGTTGGCTAAGTATTGACTGCCTGGGTTTTCCTGGGCTAGGCAATACCATTAAAATTGTACTTCAAAATTTTTCCTCATCTACAAAATATGTGAACATAAATGATTTGTATTTGAATAGTAAATTCATGCATTATTTCAATAATTTTGTCCAATATTTTTTTTATTTCATTCTCATTACACTTTTGACAATCATGACAATACACACACATTTTAATCTTAATTATTTATAAAAAAACCAGGCTATTGAGTAAAACAAATTGGTGAATTGGTGAAACCATATACATATAGAGATTAAATGAGGATTGGATTAGTAATCAAAACATCATAATTTTGTGTAATTGTTAATAGGAAGCTATGGCTTGTGTATTTATAATAATGAGACATACATGTTTTTAAAAAAAACATGGAACTTGTATAAGGCCATTTCAAGTTAATTTAAAGACAATTTGGCATTTCTAAACATGTATTCCCTATACATGTATACTACATTTGTATATATTTCTAATTATATTTAAATTCCTCACTTGCTTTTAATAGTGTCATTTAGATTTTACTTTAAAGGTGTACATGCACTTACGGGTATTAGTACTGTTTATTATGCAGGATATGAAGCCAAATATCAAAACCATAAAATACCAGACATTAAACAAATATTGTAGTCAGAATATGTGTCAGTGGAAAACAATACTGGTTGAATACTGAAACACAATACTGCAATAAAATTTTGAAAAAAAAAAACAATACTGGTACAATACTGGAATACAATACTGGAATAAAATTTTGTTCCAGTATTGTTAACAATACTGGTATACCAGTATTGTGATCGCCAAGTACAGGAGATCCTGATGTTCCTTGTGTTAACATGTTTAAGATAAATTTAAACTTAACCATGTTAACATTTAAAAAAGAAATTTCTTTTTTTGTTAGATTATTAAAATAAACTTAGAATAATTATTTTAAGCTAGTTAAAGGGGGTTCTGATGGGGGGTCCTGATCATGAATCACCAAGAATAAAAAATGCAAATAATGAAACACGGAAATATGGCTAAATTTTTGTTCACGGATAAAAGTTTGACTGTGTATTACTGTAAAGCATGCCTAAAACAAATCAAGGACAAAATACTTTCCTGAGATCGATTCACGTTTAATATCCAATCATGATGAAAAAAAATATTTCATGAAATCACAATTCATGGAAAATAAAAATTGCCAATAACGGAGAACGAAATAAACCCATCGCCCCTGTCGTTAAAGAAACACTTCTTGGCAGATTTTTAACTTTTACAGAATGCTTCCTGCTGATTTAATGTAACCTTCCTTCTGTTCTTCTTTCTATTTTCTCTCGGTATATAAGAGAGGCTTGTTGATCATGAGGATTGAAAGTGAACTTGGCTGGCCAATGTATTAGGTCAGAATAACAAATATGAACTTCATTTAAACCTCATAAAATTTATGCATTTTCTTAAAATACAAATGTAGTTATGAACTAGCAATAACCTTTGATACATATGAAAATATAATCACAAATTCACTCAATTTAATTTTATTCCTTCATGTGTATGTAATTATACCCCACGCAACGAAGTTGCGAAGGGTATAATGTTTTTGGCTGGTCCGTCCGTCCGTCCGTCCGTCCGTCTGTGATCAAAGTTTGTAATCGCAACTCCTCTTAAACTACTGAACAGAATTTAACGAAACTTGGTATGCAAGAAGTACACCATATGTAGTTGTGCATATCACCAGGAATTTTTTGATCCGCAAATTTTTGTGGGAGTTATGGCCCTTTGGACTTAGAAATTTGCAGAAAATCATGATTACAGTTTGTAATCGCAACTCCTCTTAAACTATTGAACAGAATTTAACGAAACTTGGTATGCAAGAAGTACACCATATGTAGTTGTGCATATCACCAGGAATTTTTTATCCACAAATTTTTGTGGGCGTTATGGCCCTTTGGACTTAGAAATTTGACATAACTTTGTTATGATACATGTATTCAAATACTTGCACATTCACTTTTACAATCATTCAATATTATTGATTCCTGTAGCTCGATACTAATTCCTCAAGGATAGCATTGATAGTCCAATAGCCGAATGTGACGGGTATGCTCACTAAGGTTCTTTCATTTGTTTCTTTTTTAGGTTACATTGTATGAGTTACAAGACAATGGGAAAATTAAGCTCTTACAGTCCTATGTGGATCCATGTGTATCCTTATAAAACATTTTTAGAATAATTCAAAAAATGTAACTTTTCATCACTAAGTTATCTGGATTAGATGATTAACTGTTAATAAATCTAGAAATATTGCACATTTTAAAATTGTTGAATTTAAATTTATAACGGTATGTTTGTTTCCAATTTTTTTCTTTTATGACCAAAATGTTTTAGCTGTTAATTTTTATCATCATTCTATCATTCAATTTTAAATTTGAAATAATTTAAACAGATTACAATCAACTAATTTATAAGACTGTGTAAACTTCATGAATGTTGATAGAAATTGAATAAAAAAGCTTTAGTTTGACATGCTTCATTTCCTGTATGTTTCATTTTAATCATCAAGCCATACCTTAGATAAGATTTTCCTTAGCTAGAGTAGTCAGAGGAGAATTTTTACTGTTGTGCCTGGTCATACGATGAGGTTGGTCAGCCACTGATTGCAGCCTCGGGCCTTAGAGGTGTAATACGAATCATCAGTCCTATATCCATGCAATGTATCAAGGTAGGCTGTCAACATTGGGAACAGTTTTAACAAGGTCACCATTTGGTTTCTAAAATGTTAATACATCTACAGTGAAACCTTTCTTAAACCTCTTTGAGACTTAAAGAATTTGGTCGGTTTTCACACAGGGGTTTGCTTTACACTGCAGGTTTAAAAGGTATGAAAATATAACAATGAAGGAATTACCGTAGAAAAGGTTCAATTAAGACAGGATTTAGGTTTGTTCAGGGTTAAGTTAAAACAGGTTACACTGTATACTGTGCTCTCCAAATTTTACTTTATTTTTGCTTTTACTGTTACCTGATGATATGGTTGAGGCTTTTATAAACAACCATGCCCAAGTTCCAATTATTTGATTGTGTCCAAGGTTTAATAAATTGATTTAGATCAAGATCAATATGCATGCTTAAAACATGCTATAGATAAGAACATGAAATGAAACATTCAGATGATCTGCTTACCATTTGAAAACTTGTGTTATTTTTCAATAGATGAGGTTTTTGAACAGGTGGGGTTCAAAATGGGGATTTTAATTTATAAATTGTTTTTAAATTATTTTTATGCCCCATCTACGAAAGTAGAGGGGCATATAGTGTTCGTGTCTGTTCATCCGTCCGTTTGTCCGTCCCAAATCCCACATTTCCAAATTTCCACTTACTGAGGAATGCCACATCAATCGGTGCATCTAGTGATGATAAGCACATTGCATGCTTCGGATGCTGGATGTGACCTATATTTTCTGCATGTGATGCTTAGCACAATGTATGTTTCTAATGCTGGATGTGACCAATATTTTCCGCAGTGATGGCCTCTTAAAGAAGAGTGGTTAAAGTTCATTCCCACTTAATGACATGTGCCCCATCTACTATATTGTTATGGTAGGTGCACCTAGTGATGCTAAGCACAATGTATGCTTCAGATGCTGGCTGTGACCTATATTTTCCGCATGAATGACCAGCTTCAGATGCTGGCATTGATCTATATTTTCCACACGATTGACCACTTATAGAAGAATGGTTAAGTTAAAGTCCATTCCTTCAGACTGACAA
Organism: Arcuatula senhousia; assembly: GCA_963971305.1. Taxonomy (NCBI): domain Eukaryota; kingdom Metazoa; phylum Mollusca; class Bivalvia; order Mytilida; family Mytilidae; genus Arcuatula; species Arcuatula senhousia. The sequence goes on from OZ020309.1 coordinate 59,510,866, forward strand.
GTGCTTTAAAAGCAACCATGTTGATGCTTTAGTGATTGTGGAAAAAATAAATGTTGCGAGATGGGGCGCTATGTCTTTTGGACATATTCTTGTTTTTCTATCATTTGATTTTTAAAATTGTTAAAAAATATATTGAATAAAAGAAATGACATCAATATTTGTTCTGTCTATTTGAAATTACATTTTAAAATGTGGTACACACTTTAGTATAACCTGCTTCACAGGTTACACAGGGTGTGCCACATTTTAAAATGTTATTTCTTCAAAGACAGAAAAAATATTGTGGTCATTCCTTAAATGTTTATTGATAGATAAATAATATACATGCATATGTACCAGTACTTTTTACTCTAGGTCTTCATATATAAAACAGCATAGTATACATATTTCTAATAAGAACTCATTTTTACAGTTATTCAACTTAACCTTTCATACATGATTTATTACAATGAAGGGAGATAATTTTAACCATAGATTCTATTGTGTGATTCATTTTGATGTTTTAAGTCAATGAGTTTACTTATTTTTCAGCATTTTGTTGGTCATGGAAATGCTATAAATGAGCTGAAATTCTTCCCTAAAGATCACAATCTGTTGCTGTCTGTATCTAAAGGTAGGCTACACTGATTTCTTTTTATATATATAATGATGTGGATTCATGTATTTGCCTGGGTGTCAAACAGGAAGTATATAGTCAACAGACCTAAAATTGGTATTTGCAATTAAGGACTTCATACTGAAGTCATATTTCATATATCAAGTCAATGTGATAGAAGAACATTTTTCAACCATAAAACACTTATATATTGGTAAATCTGAAAAAGATAGATGACAGACCTTAATGAGAACTTGTAATGAAAGACCTCATTCTGAAATCATAAATCAAATTTCAAGTCCCTGTGATATGTGGTTGCTAAGAAAACTGATATGTATGTTATGAAAAGTCAGGAAGGAGACATGTAAATCAGTTTACCCCTCTTTTCTGGGAAGCAGGGTTATGATAATGAAACTATAGTTCAAGATTATTTCTAAAGGTTATACAGGATCGGTATACATGGTATAAAAAATAGGAAAATGTCAGGGTATCAAAAAGAAAGTACATATTCAGTCCACATTCATAATTTTGGTAGACTCATGGGACATTCAATGTTGGAAGTCTTAAAATAAAAATACAAAACAAAATGCCACCTTAGACGACTACATGAGAAAAGAAACAGGAGGATGGTATTGCAATCATTTACATATAAGATACACCAGTAGGTCAGTAGTAAATGTTTGTTGACACCCTCAACTCATTACAAAAATGTACATGACAAACCAGTATAGCACGAGGTACATGATCATTTTTGTATCAGACTTAATATGAGACAGGTTTAACCCGTTATGCTCTCGAAGCTAAAACATATCTGTAGATATTTTACCAACGAAAATAAATATTTTTGATACAATTGAGATATAAAATGAAACCAAATAGATTGGAAAATAAAAGCAATTTAGCTTTTCTTGTTATATGTGCGCTTAATGATGTTTGAATATTGTAAAGAAAAAAGCATTAAAAAGAGGCTGAAAGTTCGGGAAAACAAGTGTGATAAACTGGACATTGAAGGATAATTCAGCTTAAGTACAACTAAAATATTGACATGTCTACCATTATCTTTCCATTCGAGAGTGATCAACTATTATAGCGAGTAGATCTCGCAAGCGGACACTTCGAGCGGAGAGCTCTACGGTATTTGTTTCCGCGAGAAATTTGCTAATGCTGATTTAGATTTTTTATGGTCCGGAAAGGGTTATTATTTTTACAGGGCCGGAGTGAATGTTAAAATAATTTACAAGAAAAGAAATAATGCTTCAAAAAAATAATAAATTGCGCTTTTTTACAAGAAAATAATATTCTTAAAATAATAAATACACATAAGCTGCTCGTTTTGTCTTGGTTATATGCACATACAAAACTAACGTGTCTCGAAGCTTAATCGCCCCATACCATCTCGCCCCAAAATAAGCAAATGGAAATATTGGAAATTAAATGATAGCGATAGCCCTGAATGTTGACAATCCGAAAAAGACCAGAACAAAACTAGCAGATAAAAGAGGAAAACCCAACAAAAATGATGTAAAATGCACCATTTGATTGCATTGATTATGATCATCACCCGGGGATCATCATTATATAAACAAAACGTAGTCCCTTTTAGCTATGCTTGCATTTAGGCAATGACTACTCCATATTACTGTAGACTTTTGACACTTTGCCAAGACATTGAGCTATTAGTGTTCCATAGTCCTCCTGTTCAAAAATCTTTTTTTGCAAAATCCATATATTTATTTTACCTATTTTGAAAGTTATAGTGGAAATATTCTATGAATTTTCAGATCACACATTAAGGTTGTGGAACGTAAAGACAGATGTGTGTGTGGCCATCTTTGGAGGAGTGGATGGACACAGAGATGAGGTTCTTAGTGCAGTAAGTTTATTGATTTATCAAACTAAATTCTGGTGGCATCTTAACTAGGCCATTAAACATTACTATGACTGTTATTGCATCTTGTTATATTTCAGTGCAGTATAATTAGAATAATTAATATACCCCAAGTATTAAAAGGGGTGTTTAAACTAATGCCTTAGACCACCACCAAGGCCCCATTACTATTTTATATAATGTGACTATTAATACACATATACAGCCAACATTCAGCTTGAGCTTCATTTATTGATTCGATGATAATACCTGTTCAGGATCAGGTGGTTTCTCTCCAAGGTCCATTGTGAAGCAGTGTGACTACATCTGTTCCTTATTATTGTAACATACATGTATTTCTATTTTTCCTGGGGAAATGAATTAAAAATTTAGTTCAGCTTTAGAATGGTTAGTTGTACCATGCTCCCCTTTCCTTGTCTGTTGTTCATTTACTTCCTGTTAAAGTGTTTTCTCAGCTGCTTTCAAATATTTTCAAGGGGTGAATTTTTTGTGACAGATTTCCTTGCCTCTACTAAAGCTTGATATCTTATATTTTCAGGATTTAAGGGGAGTATCATGTGGTATAGACCATTCTTATATTTTCAGGACTTTAACATTAAGGGGACCATTATATTATCATGTGGTATGGACCACTCACTTAAGATGTGGAGGATGGACAAGGAAGAGATACAAGCTGCCATAGACTATTCCTATACATTCCCTACAGTCAAAACTAACAAGTATGTAATCATGAAATGAAAATTTGTTGAAACAAGCAAGTTACTGATATCAGTTAAAACCAGATTGATTTGACTATTTTCCTTTTCATTCTGACTTACGTTTAAACAAATCCAAATGAGCTGTTTTAGATTATGGCGGTTGAGGCCTTGGCACCTATCTTCGGGGAAAAAATTGGTTGAAATGATAGTAAATCACTGAAGCTTGACAAGCCTTTGGCCCCTCTTTCATGTCTTTGGTGAGTCGTTTTGTCCCCTGAGATAAATTTCTAGATCTGCCATTGTTTCATAGTACAATGTATTATCTAATGACTTATTTTAAAATGTACATAATAATTCTTCTTGTACTTGAGTTTTAATTATTGTACCGTAGTATCCTTTTCTTTTGGTTTTAACGTGCATTTCTTTTTCAGACCATTTCCAACAGTGTTTCAGAACTTTCCTGATTTCGGCACCCGAGATGTTCACAGAAACTATGTTGATTGTGTTCGGTGGCTGGGAAACTTTGTTTTGTCCAAGGTAATGTGTGAAATAATCTAAAGCAGTTAATTTTTTGGTGTATTTTATGTTGTTGGACTGTTTATTTTTGGTCAAAATAAAAATATTAATTTTGTGGTTTCATTATTATTCATGGGGTATCAATTTTGGTGGTTTTTGTGGGTGGCCTTGATCCACGAAATTTGATACCCTACGAAAAGGAAATATAACATTGACCTTCATGCTGCAAACTTCAGAACCACGAATTAAAGAATCCAAGAACCTATCAATTTTCATCAAACCACGAAAATTGATTCCCACAAAAATAAATGAATCCACAGTAAATAAATCTTTTTTTATCACTACTATAATAAAAATAAGAGAGAGATAGAAATTACGGTCAGAATTTCCTTATTTTTTCTAATTTGTGTATTCAGTATATTTTTGCTAGAAGTACATTGTACATGTGTGAGTATTAAAGATTTGATGCTCTTTTTTTACTTTTAAAGTATATTACAAGTTATTGCAATTTATCAATTAATGTAAATATCCTTTCAGTCCTGTGAGAATTGTATAAACTGTTGGAAGCCAGGGACATTACACAGCTCGTTAGATGACATGAAATCTAACGACGGGAAAGTGACGATTTTACACAGATTTGACTACAAAGAGTGTGATATATGGTACATGAGATTTAGTCTGGATTTCTGGCAAAAGGTAATTAGGCTTAAGTATCCCCCATCTTAAAGTGAAAAAAAGTATCAGTAGCCACCAATTTATCTGTATCCAGCAGACAATTAATTTACTCGCATCATTCAATACTAAAAAGAATTAATTGTCCAAATGGGATCATGAAAAAAGTCATAAAGTTTTACATGTCAGACAGGCAGTGACAATATTTTCATATTTTTCTCAGCAACTACTTATCACAACCTCTTGATATTCATTATACACCATCAGCATGTCCAGCATGGTTTTGCCATATTGTTGAATTTGGTTTCAGGTCATTAACTCACTTACAAAAAAATGTACTATCTTTATAATGAAAACTGTCATCTTTTTATACGACCGCATTTTTTTTTGCGATCGTATTATGTTATTGCGATGTCGTTGTCGTCGTCTGTAGACACTTTGGTTTCCATGCGATAACTTTAGTTGTAGTTAGCCAATGGTTATAAAATTTTTATATGATGTTTATAACCACTAAAGGAAGGTTGGTATAGCATTTGGGGTTTTTGGCCCCTACTGTTTAAGAATAAAGGGCCAAAAGGGGCAAAATTGGGTATATTGACAAAACATCTGTAGAATGTTTAATTTTCATCCGATTTTGATCATTCTTTTTTTATTGTATATCTCAATAAATTCTGTCAACAAAATGTAGCAACAGTTTTGTTGTATCTTGCACCATTATATTGCTATAAGGGGTCAAAAAAGGGCCCCACCCAAAAAATCAACTTTTTTATTTGTGGTCCGATTTTCAAAATCTTTTTTTCATTGGAATCCTTGTGAAAATCCCTGCCTGCGTTTTTCAATCAGATTTGCAATATCTCATACCGTTTTCGAGAATTTAGGGGTCAAAGGGCCAAAAACGACAATTATAAGTGTTTGTCTTGGCAAATGTTTTAACAAAAAAAAAATAATTGTAGTTGGCTGACAAATTTTTACATTGTTTTAAAATGATGTTTCTAACCACTAGAGAAAGTTTCCTCATGTGTTAGGGGATTTTGGCCCTTACCATTTCAAAGAAAAGGAGGACTGGGTGTTAAGACAAAACTCTATAGAACATTATCTTTCATACAATTTGTCAATTTTTATACGACCGCAAAAAATTTGCGGACGTATTATGGTATGATGCTGTCGTCGTCGTCGTTATCGTCGTCGTTGTCGTCGTTGTCTGTTAACTTTTTAGTGTTTCCACAATAACTTTAGTTCCAGTTATCCGATTGCTATGAAACTTTGCAATGATGTTCCTTACCATAAAAGGATGCATGGGATTGATTTTGGGGGTCCCCCCATTTTTCGTTTAGAAATTAGGGGCCAAAAAAGGGCCAAAAATACTACTTTTTTGTTTGTTTCCACAATAACTTTAGTTCTAGTTATCCAATTGCTATGAAATTTGACAGTGATGTTCCTTACCATACAAGGATGAATGGGATTGATTTTGGGGGTCCCCCCTTTTTTTGTTTCGAAATTAGGGGCCCAAAAGGGAAAAAAAATTCAAATATTTTACTTGTTTCCACCATAACTTTGGTCCTAGTTGGCCTATTGCTGTGAAATTTGTCAAGAATGTTTCTTACAATAAAAGAATGAACCTGATGAATTTTTGCGCCCCCCTTTTTCTCCGTTGTGTAATTAGGGGCCAAAAGGGGCCAAAATAAAAACTTTTTTAATTGTGGTCTGATTTTGAAATTTTTTTTTACATGTTTGTTCTTGTCAAATAGCGGATATAAAATTAAGAATTAATTTTTGCGACCCCCCTTTTTCCCCCTATTACGTAATTAGGGGCCAAACGGGGCCAAAATCGAAACTTTTTTATTTGTGGTCCGATTTTGAAATTTTTTTTTGCAAGTTTATTTTTGTCAAGTAGCGAATCCAAATTTGAGAATTTATTTTTGCGACCCCCACCCCTTTTTCACCTGTTACGTAATAAGGGGCCAAAAGGGGCCGAAATTGAAACTTTTTTATTTCTGGTCCGATTTTGAAAATTTTTTTTTGCATGTTTGTTCTTGTCAAATAGCGGATACAAAATTAAGAATTAATTTTTGCGACCCCCCCCTTTTTCCCCTTATTACGTAATTAGGGGCCAAATGGGGCCGAAATTGAAACTTTTTTATTTCTGGTCCGATTTTGAAAATTTTTTTTGCATGTTTGTTCTTGTCAAATAGCGAATACAAAATTAGGAATTAATTTTTGCGACCCCCCGTTTTTCCCCCTATTACGTAATTAGGGGCCAAATGGGGCTTTTTTATTTGTGGTCCGATTTTGAAATTTTTTTTTGCAAATTTATTCTCGTCAGGTAGCGATTCTAAATTTAAGAATAAATTTTTGGGGCTGTAATCATAATTTAAAAAAAATTCTGGTTCGATTTTTAATTTTTTCCCCAAACGTTATTCTTTTATAGAGTAGAATACAACATTCAAAATTTATATTTTTAGCCCCTGGTTTGAAAGTCCATCAGAGAAGCATGTGTCAAAAACCTTTGTCAGTCCACCATGGGCTGCATGTGTCCAGAACAATAGACTATCCATATTAGGCCTAAAACGTACAGGGTTCAACATGTTGCGGTCGTATCATGCTGCGCTCGGCGAAGCTTTTTATTTGCATTGTAATCCTCAATAAACATGATAAATTCTGTCAGGGAAATGTTACGACAGTTTTTAAGTATCTTGTACCGTTACATTGCTATCAGGGGTCAAAAAGGGGCCACTCCCAAAAAATCGACTTTTTATTTGTGGTCCAATTTTGAATTTATTTTTCATTGGAATCCTTGTAAAATCAATGCCATCATTTTCCATTCAGGTTAGCAATATCTCTTACCAATTTGGGGAATTTAGGGATCAAAGGGACCAAAAAGCACATTATGAGTTTTCCTTGAAGGTTGGTATAGACTAAATAAATGTGTAAACAAAATTCAAATATGCAATTCAAAGTCCCCCAAAGAATGCATGTGTCAAAAAGCTTTGTGAGTCCACGATGGGCTGCATGTGTCCAAAGTATTTGACAATCCATATTGGGCTGCAAATGTACAGGGTTCAACATAATGCGGTCGTATCATGCTGCGCTCAGCGTAGCTTTTTATTAAAAATTTGATCCAATTGATTTTTCCTAAAGTAGGATACGAGTTTTTTGTTTTTGCCCCATTAATACAACCTGCATCTATTTAAGTTTTGGGTGCATTGGAATCATAGTACTGTCTGTTCATCTGTTGTCATGTCTCATAAGCTTGAGGATGTAGAGATATACATGGAGCCATTGCAGAGCTCTCTGATACCATTCAGGGTAGATAATTCAAACTTTAATAGTTTTTCCCAATAAAAATGTAGTATATATGCTTGGGTTAGCAATCAAGACCTAGGGTGACCTAGGGACGATAAACGCCATCACTTGGAATAGAACAAGGTTGGAGATATGTTCGGAATTTACACTTTTCTTTAGTTACCTAAGTTCTGTTTTATTTTTAAACCCAGAACTAATTTAATCTACTCATGGCTCCCTAGGAAGGAATGTCAAATGGTCCCTCAACATTGCTTTTGCATACTATTCAGGGGAGATAATTGAGCTTTTTATTTTTCCACAATGCCGATATCAGTATGAAGAGGAGGTGACCTCAGTAATCTGTTTACAGTCTAAAGCCACTAATTTACCATTCACAATATGATACTAGATTATAATTATGCATTATCTTTAATTGGTATTCAGAGTGTCTTTACAGTATACTGTATAATTATTTATTTTGGTGTGGATAAAATTTTGCGGTTCAGGCACAAAACTGAAGGGGAGGGGACAGATTTTCATTGATATTTAATTTTGGTATACATTTAGCAACTAAATAATCTAAATTCGTGTGGATAAAATTTCTCTTACCCACGAAATAAACCAAATTAAATCCCCCACAACATTTCTGCATCTACAGTATGTTTTTATCTAGAGTCTATTGGAATTCAACTTGTATGTCTTAGGGTCTCTATTATTCAAATGAAAAAGCATTCCATTGGATTCCATAGATCTGCCTGAAGATATGGTACATTTGGTATGCACTTCAACCATCTAAGTATCACAAACATGTATCAGTTAGAGAACAGTGTGAATTTTTGTTTTTTCTTTAATTAGGAAATAAGTTTTCTATATTCTGTTTATCCCTCTGTCAACCATTCTATAGAATTCTTCCAAGGCATCAGTTTTGAAGGCCTGACTATATTACTTCATGATGTCTATGCATAGTAAAGCTAATTAAACTAGGATAAAGCTTAATGAGCTAGAGGTCAAAAGGCAATAAGTGAAAAAACTTTAGAATGAGAATGTTTCAAAGAAAATCTTTTGAACTTTTTAATAGAATTTCATGAATTCTAACCAAATAAAAGCTAACTATCTAGTATTGATTTTGGGATTAAAGGTCAAAATTACAATTTTTGCAAAGCCAAGAAATTTAAGGGTGAAATTGGTTTTGAAGCAAAACTTTTGAATGCCTTACTCATGTTACTGGAATTCCAAAATTACATAGAACTTTCACACAATGAAGCTAATACATGACAAGTATGTCATGTGTATGATATCATAAGAATTGGAACCAAAGTCAGTAGATTATCAGAATGATATTCACAAACTTTTTAAATGATTTTAAGTTACATTTATTTATCTGAAATAATCAAAAATAACTATAAAATATATTAGATATCATGAATATGTGAGTTCTTAAAAAAAGTTTTCATAGAAACATAATTGAGTTTAATTCATAGTTGAACTTTCATTTTGTTTATTTGTCCTGTTTTAATTTTTATCTTTAAAAGAAACATTAGAAAAAAAAAATGTTCTCTATAATATCTTTTATGTATGTTTCACTTATGGAAATTTCGAATAATTTGATTATTTACTTCTTCAATAAATGTAAAAAAACACAGGAAGTTGATAACTGAGGTTATCATAATTAGTTGAATGCGTAGTTTACATGTTCATGTCAACCCTCTAAATATGTTCATTAATTAACCTTTATCTGTAGTGTTGATAAATTCATGGTCATACTAGGTGATAATTTGGTCAAACTAAGAATCTAATTTGTCTAATCTTTTCACTCATTATGATTAGCTTTGAATTATAATTTAGGAAAGTTTAGGACATTCTAATAGCCATAATATAATTTATGCAAATGATGGGGTGCAAAACAGGGCATAAAATTAACATGGTTTGCATTACAGATTTAAATAATAAGATAAAGACAACATTCATGACATTTTGGCATAAAACAGGGATTTTTATTATTTTAAAGAAAAAAAAATATTAGTTTGTTCCCAGAAGTATTAGTGAATTTTGGCATATCAAAAAGAGACTCAGGACTTGTGAATTAATTGACAACTTTATGCTTAGGGCAGATCTCATTGACTGGGTTACTAATTAAGACAAGCAGATAAACTTCTAAATAAGGCAATTTCCCTAGACATCGAGACTATTAGTTCTAAACTGATTTGGAAAGTTGTGGATATACCCAGATAGCAGAATGGACTGCATAAAATATTAGCTTAACCTGCATACTTTGTACTGTAAAGAGTAGAAATGGATATATCAAAGCTGAATTTTCTTATGTTGATTTTAACATGCAATGTTTGTTTTACTAACTGTATTCCATGCAGATTTGATTCAGCTTGCCAATGTAACAGGGATGAGACTGTAATAACATGTGAAAATAAGATTGGAATGGGAATTTTACCCAGACTGCATCCCAATGTCATCTCTTTGACTATCAGGAACAGTTTTCTAGGACCTCAGTTAAATGTTTCATTTTCATCCCATGTTATGGAGGTACAGGAACTGGATCTGTCACATTGCCGCATACATACCATCACTGACTTTGTGTTCCGATATCTGAGAAATTTACGAAGATTGGTTCTGAAGGAAAACTATCTACGGATCCTAAACTTTGATGTGTTTTCACATTTGACATCTCTACAAGAGTTGGATCTCAGTTATAATAGATTCTCAGTACTACCTGATGGACCTTTCCGATCGCTTAACAACTTGTTTGTTTTCAACATAAGTTATAACAATTTGACGGACATCAAGTTAGGTCTACGATTTCAGGTCATGGAAGAAATGCAAACTCTAGATTTTTCAGGAAATCATTTTCATACAATAGCAGCAGATTCATTTGAAATGGCAGACAGCTGGCGTGCTACAAAACCAAAGATTTTAAAATTGTCAAATTGTGGAATTAGAACAATAGAAGAAGGAGCTTTGCAAAATCCAAAAGGTATAGAAACTTTACAGTTAGATGGGAATCCTGAAATGTCTTATCAGAGCTTGATAAACTTATTTAACTCAACTGATTCTCCTAACATAAAATATCTGGATTTATCAAACACAGGGCTTAATGATGTCAGTGAACTGTTTCAGACTTTTAGACAAAGGAATATTAACTTGTTGATTCTGTCCCATAACAACATAACCACGCTGACCTCTGACCTCTCAGAGAATATAGCAGGGAGTATCAAGGAGTTTGATGTAAGCCACAATCAGCTGACATCTATATCTGCAGCCGTTGGAGAACTTAGACAACTGGTGGTACTGGATATGTCTTATAACCACATAACTGATGTTGATGCTAGTTTCGATGCAAATCTGATTGAAATGGTTTACCTTAATCTAGCTCATAATGAAATTACAGATGGGAAATTTACTCTGGAAAATATGGTTCAGTTAAAGAGACTTGATATAAGTTGTAATAAGTTAACAACTTTTGCATTACCAAGAACTTTGGCAGAGCTAAAATTTGTTAATCTCTCTGGCAATCATATAACTGTGTTAGATTCACTTAATGGCTTGACAAGCTTAGAAACTTTTTTATTCCAAAACAACAAGTTGATAGAACTCAAGGAATTCATGTTTGTTGATTCTCCAAGCATCAAGACCGTGAACTTTAGACACAATGAGATAACTTCCCTGGCAGATTCGACCTTTGACCCCTACTCTCCATCATATATTGACCTCTCATACAATAGAATAAAATCTCTTAGAAATCCTGGATGGAAAAATGTCAAATGGATTTCCCTGAGAGGAAATGGACTGGAAACACTTCATGGAGAGACTTTTTATGCCCTTTTTCAACTAACATTTTTAGATCTAGCAGAAAACAATCTTATATTTCTGAAGGACAACACCTTTCTCTATCTTACAAATCTATCCACTCTACATTTAGAAAACAACCAGCTAATAGGCCGTCCTAACTGGCAGAGACTGTTCCAAGCCTTGATTCTGCTGAGGGACATAAACCTGAGTTACAACAATCTAACAGAGTTTAATTCTGAATATTTTGCCCAAAGTATACTGATGGAAAAGATACTTGCCAGTCACAATTCTATTCATGATGCCAGTGCTGACGGGTTTAAGAAAATGAAGAACTTGAAGACTGTGGATTTGTCTTTTAATCAGTTTGTCTGTGATTGCCATTTTGAAGCTTTTAGAGACTGGTTCTGTACATCTGGTGTAAAGTTCCCATCATACGTGAATGCTAACTATTCTTGTTTATATCCATCAGAGCAAGTGGGGAAAGATCTATGTCAGTTTGAACTAGATCAGTTTGACTGTGACCATACATTTCTGTACATTGTGGTCTACTCTTGTGTTGGTGGTGTGTTTTTGGTAGTTGTCATTACCTCAGCTTTTGTATGTCATTTCCATTTTAAATGGAAAAGGAAGCAACAAAGTGTTGAAACGACAGCATCCATAGATTTTGAGAGCATGGAACATTCTCCTTTTATCTCAATAGAAACATTGCAAATGAAAAATAAGCAAAGAAAGTCGAAGATAAACAAGCCTATGAACAGCAAGGCTAAAGCTGGTAAAAATGTAGATAAGAAGGCCAGAAAGAAGAAAAAGTTATTAAGTGAGGCAGAAATGTTTATCCTTAACAGTTATGAAAACATGATGAATGGAAAAGTTCCAAATGGGGTTGTCAATGGTAAAAGTAAAGGTAAAGAGAAAACTTCGAAAAGTCGTTCAAAGAAAAAGGCAGAAAAGAAACGCAGGCATTCAGATTCTGGATATGTCTTCAAACATCGAGACAAAATTGTTCAAAAGCAGAGACGTAAAACCAATGCTGATGTTGAACTGGATCCTTATGTTCAGGAATATTTATGGCAGCAACACAAAAAACATATGAAGAACCTGATAAACAAACGTCTGAAGCGTGAATCTTTTCGTAACGTCGATGTAATCCGTCCACAACCTATTCGTGGTAGTAGAAGTGCTACAGAATTAAAATATCAAACAATGAACACTTTACCAAGATCACACACGGCTGACTATAGACTGAATGATTATTACCCTGATATGGGAACTTGGCATGGGACAAAACATAAACAGTTTACCGAGCGTCCTCCCCAACAACCTGAAGATAGATATAAGATGTCTGGCTACAATACAATAAGTGGTGTTCCATCTCATCGATCACATGCACAGTATATATAGAATCGTTTTTGAGGTGTAATATTTTTCTTCATGTTTTAGTCAAGTGTTACTGTCGTAAAATGTTCCATGATGGTATGATTGTTTTGGTTCCTTTAGGAAAATGTTTAGATTTTTAAATTCTTTTGATGTACATGAATTGTAATTGTTAAAAGGGTTTTCAGGTATTTATAAATGTACATGTTATAGTAATGAAAAAGAATTGACTAAATGATTTCTAAATATTTGCCTGGTCTTAAGAGATATTTTTAAGTTAGTTGATTAAAAAAAAAAGAAACATTTTTGTTTGATTTCATTGTTTACTTTTTAAAAATTCATATCAACCTCAAAAATGTGATAATGTCTTGATTTGTTTTCATGCATACAGATCATTGCTATTAGGAGTAAAAACAGAAAATATTTTTTTTTCTACTTTCTGATTTACTAGTTGCTTACTCATTTTAGACACAGCAGTCATCATATATTTTTTCTTAACTTATTTACTTTCTGATTTAGAAGCTGCTAACAAATGCTAGACTTGGCAGACATTGTTTAATTATTTTCTTAACTTAGATGTGAAAGCAGATGAAAACATTTGTATTTCTTAATTCATTCTTACTATCATCATCACAATTTATGCAGTAACCCAAGGAATACATGTTCATCCCCATTATATTCTGAAAGCTTGTGTGAATAGGATATAATTGAGTTATCCCCCTTTTGCTTCATGTAATAATGAATGTATAATAAAGAAATATTTTGTAATAAAAATATATAAGAAAGGTACAAATATATATGTCAATTTTTATATAAGTTTAGTAGAAATAAATTATTACCCCTTTATAATGTTGGATGCATCAATTTTACAGAAGCTAATAATGAGATGTCGAATAAGTGTAAACCAACAGGATGTATATAAACAAATCATTCTTGAAACTGTGAACAGTGTTCACTTCTGGCTGTCTTTCTAGTTGAGCAGCTATATATAGGTTGCATCATTATACCCCTGCTTTGAAGAAGATATTCTGGTGTTCATTGGTGTGTTCATACTTTGTCTGTCTTGAACAAAAAACTTCCATCACAGCTTACTCAGCAGCTACATGTATCTCCAATAAAAAAGAGTTCAGTTCCATAGGAAATAAACCTTGAAGTTGACAATTTCTATTTTACAGATGAGAGTAGATGTTGGTTTGACATATAAGGTTTAGTATTTGTCATCCTTATTTGACACACACTAAATTGATTGTCCACAAGGTGACGGGTGTTCTATAGCAAGCAGGAACTGCTTACTCTTCTGGAAGCACCTGAGCTCACTCGACTTGCATGAGTTCACATTGCTGATTGTGGTTTGGTTGCATGTTTTTTATTTGTTTTGTGGTTTGATTTGTTATAATGGATTTATGTCTACAGATTTTTACTCTGTCATTTCGGATTTATTGATATTTTATTGATATTTAGGTGGGCAATTTTAAACTATGATGCATGTTTCCTCTATTTAGGAGTCATCAGAGATGCTCAATCCAAAAGCTGTGAGGCAAAATACAAGCAAAATCACTTGCAAAACAACTTTGTTAGGCTTGTGTTTAGGAAAAAGTACTGCATATAAAAATCATACATTTTAATAAAAAAAATAATAACAGAAAATGCTACTGATCCATTCATTGAGTCAATTGCAACATAATAACACTAGAAAATGATAAAAAAATAGATAACTTGCTATTCTAATATGGACCACGCCCATGAACACAGGAAACAATGACGAAAAGCCGTGTGTAAATCTAAGGCCAGGTCAACATCACAGTTACTTTAGCGCTAAAATCATTGACATCATAATATATTTTGTGCACAAAAACAACAAAAATGACAAACATTTTGTCTTGCACTATAGGTCAACGTAAAACACAAAAATTGGGTGAAATAAATAAAAACAATGGCAACCCATGTTAAAATCTCCAATAAGCCACGGGCGGCCATGGAATATTTAAGAAATAATCCATGGCTGCCCATGGTTTATTGGAGATTTTAACAATGGATACCCATTAGGGGCCAAAAATGCTACTTTTATGTTTGTTGGCACGATAACTTAAGTTCTAGTTATCCCATTGCTTTGTAATTTGGCAATAATGTTCCTTACCTTAAAAGGATGAATGGGATTGATTTTGGGGGTCCCCCATTATTTTTTTTCAAAATTAGGGGCCATAAGGGGCAAAAAATTCAAATATTTTTATTTGTTTCCCCTATAACTTAAATCCTAGTTGGCCTATTGCTGTGAAATTTTTCAAGAATGTTTCTTTCAATAAAAAATTAAGCCTGATGAATTTTCGTGCCCCCCTTTTGCCCCCTTATGTAATTAGGGCCCAAAAGGGGCCAAAATGAAAACTTTTTTATTTGTGGTTGGATTTTGAAATTTTTTTTTTGCATGATTATTCTTGTTAAATAGGGGATAAAAAAATTAAGAATTATTTTTGGGACCCCCCCCTTTTCTCCCCTGTTAGGTAAGTAGGGGTCAAAAAGGGCCAAAATTGATACTTTTTTATTTGTGGTACGATTTTGAAAACATTTTAGCACTATTATTTGTGGTCCAATTTTTAAAATTAATTTTTTTCCATTTGCTTTAAAAATAGTTAAAATCTAATGAATTCCTTCTAAATGTGGGTAGAAAGTCCACCAAAGAAGGCATGTGTTTAAAACCTTTGTCAGTCCACCATGGGCTGCATGTGTCCAGAGCAATGGACTATCCATATTGGGCCTAAAAGGTACAGGGTTCAACGTGTTGCGGACATATCATGCTGCGCTTGGCGAAGCTTTTTATTTATATTGAAAATCACATCTGTATTAGTAGAGTAGTCCAAAGTACAAGTTGCTTTATAACTTATTATGTCTTACCAGCTGGGTGACAGACAAAGGTATTTTTTACACGAAGCCATGGGTGCAAATGAGTTCTTGAACAATTACATAATAAATATTGACACACCATGATTCTTAAAAGTATTAGTCTTAATATAAGGGCTATCTTTGGGAGCCCTTGTTTTATTATTCAATGGCCTTTGCTGTAACTTATATGTGATATCATTTTTTTCCTTTGTCTATTCTTTTCAATTGGTCTATGGTAACCATTGTGGGAAGATCTTTATTTGTGGGATGTAATATACATCTGTACATCTTTACATAAAGCCAGGCAAAGGAGGACTAGGAGTGGGGTCAGTCTATCCATTGTTGTGCTTAAATGGGATGCCTGTTTTGTTAATCAATGGCTTTAGGTGTGTGTGTTTGGTGTTTAACACCTGGGCCATATACATGTACATGTAGGGTGATCAGTTTTTATACGACTGCAAAAAATTTGTGGACGTGTCGTCGTCGTCGTCGTCGTTGTCGTCGTCGGTGTCTGTTAACGTCGTTGTCGTTGTCGTCGTCGTCGTCGTCAACGTCTGTTAACTTTTTAGTGTTTCCACAATAACTTTAGTTCCAGTTATCCGATTGCTATGAAACTTTACAATGATGTTCCTTACCATAAAAGGATGAATGGGATTGATTTTGGGGGTCCCCCCATTTTTCATTTAGAAATTAGGGGCCAAAAAAGGTCCAAAAATACTACTTTTTTGTTTGTTTCCACAATAACTTTAGTTCTAGTTATCCAATTGCTATGAAATTTGACAGTGATGTTCCTTACCATATAAGGATGAATGGGATTGATTTTTGTGGTCCCCCCTTTTTTTGTTTCAAAATTAGGGGCCCAAAAGGGGCAAAAATTCAAATATTTTACTTGTTTCCACCATAACTTTGGTCCTAGTTGGCCTATTGCTGTGAAATTTGTCAAGAATGTTTCTTACAATAAAAGAATGAACCTGTTGAATTTTTGCGCCCCCTTTTTGTCCGTTGTGCAATTAGGGGCCAAAATAAAAACTTTTTTATTTGTGGTCCAATTTTGAAATTTTTTTTTGCATGTTTGTTCTTGTCAAATAGCGGATACAAAATTACGAATTAATTTTTGGGACCCCCCCTTGTCCCCCCTATTATGTAATTAGGGGCCAAATGGGGCCAAAATCGAAACTTTTTTATTTGTGGTCCCATTTCGAAATTTTTTTTGCAAGTTTATTTTTGTCAAGTAGCGAATCCAAATTTGAGAATTTATTTTTGCGACCCCCACCCCTTTTTCACCTTTTACGTAATAAGGGGCCAAAAGGGGCCGAAATCGAAACTTTTTTAATTCTTGTCCGATTTTGATAATTTTTTTTGCAAGTTTATTCTTGTCAAGTAGCAGATATATTTTTGTGTCCCCTTTTTATAATGTTACGTTATTAGGGACCAAAAGGGGCCAAAATTGTAACTTTTTTATTTTCTGGTCCGATTTTGAAAAAAAAAATTGCATGTATGTTCTTGTCAAATAGCGAATACAAAATTTAGAATTAATTTTTGCGACCCCCCCTTTTTCCCCCTATTACGTAATTAGGGGCCAAATGGGGCCAAAATCGAAACTATTTTATTTGTGGTCCGATTTTGAAATTTTTTTTGCAAGTTTCAAGTAGCGAATCCAAATTTGAGAATTTATTTTTGCGACCCCCACCCCTTTTTCACCTTTTACTAATAAGGGGCCAAAAGGGGCCGAAATCGAAACTTTTTTAATTCTTGTCCGATTTTGATAATTTTTTTTGCAAGTTTATTCTTGTCAAGTAGCAGATATATTTTTGTGTCCCCTTTTTTAGCTCACCTGGACCGAAGGTCCATGTGAGCTATTACCATCACTTGGCGTCCGTCGTCGTCGTCGTCGTCTGTCGTCTGTCGTCTGTCGTCGTCGTCTGTTAACAATTTTTCAAAAATCTTCTCCTCTGAAACTACTGAACAGAATTTAATGAAACTTGGTATGAATGATCCTTAGGGTGTCCTGCACCAAACTTGTGTTTTGATTTTTGATCCGTTAAAAAACATGGCCGCCGTTACTAAAAATAGACTAGGGGGGTCAGACTACTGTTTTTGGCTTATAAATCAAAAAGTAAAAGAGATAGAGAAAATCTGAGGCCATGCTACTGATTCAGCATCAAAAGCTCTACAAAAGTCTCCATTTGGTCAAAGTTGTCAGATGACCCCTTATAGGGGTTACGGCCCCTTAAAGGTGAAAAATAGCATTTTTTCATGTTTTTGGCCTACAGAATGAAAACTATTGCAGATAGAGATTAGCTGTTGCTTGCTTAAATGTTCAGCTCATTTAACTCTACAAAAGTCTCCATAGGGTCGAAGTTGTCGGATGACCCCTTATAGGGGTTACGGCCCCTTAAAGGTGAAAAATAGCCATTTTTCATGTTTTTGGCCTACAGAATGAAAACTATTGCACATAGAGATTAGCTGTTGCTTGCTTAAATGTTAAGCTCATTTAGCTCTACGAAAGTCTCCATAGGATCAAAGTTGTCAGATGACCCCTTTTAGGGGTTACGGCCCCTGACAAATGGCATTTTTTTCATGTTTTTGGCCTACAGAATGAAAACTATTGCAGATAGAGATTAGCTGTTGCTTGCTTAAATGTTCAGCTCATTGAGCTCTACAAAATTCTCCATAGGGTCGAAGTTGTCAGATGACCCCTTATAGGGTTACGGCCCATGAAAAATAGGGATTTTTCATGTTTTTGTCCTACAGAATGAAAACTATTGCAGATAGAGATTAGCTGTTGCTTGCTTAAATGTTCAGCTCATTTAGCTCTACAAAATTCTCCATAGGGTCGAAGTTGTCAGATGACTCCTTATAGGGGTTACGGCCCATGAAAAATAGCGATTTTTCATGTTTTTGTCCTACAGAATGAAAACTATTGCAGATAGAGATTAGCTGTTGCTTGCTTAAATATTCAGCTCATTTAGCTCTACAAAATTCTCCATAGGGTCAAAGTTGTCAGATGACCCCTTATAGGGGTTACGGCCCCTGAAAAATAGCCATTTTTCATGTTTTTGGCCTACAGAATGAAAACTATTGCAGATAGAGATTAGCTGTTGCTTGCTTAAATGTTCAGCTCATTTAGCTCTACAAAATTCTCCATAGGGTCGAAGTTGTCAGATGACCCCTTATAGGGGTTAAGGCCCCTGAAAAAAGCGATTTTTCATGTTTTTGGCCTACAGAATGAAAACTATTGCAGATAGAGATTAGCTGTTGCTTGCTTAAATGTTCAGCTCATTTAGCTCTACAAAAGTCTCCATAGGGTTGAAGTTGTCAGATGACTCCTTATAGGGGTTATGGCCCCTTATAGGTGAAAAATGGTGTTTTTGGCCTATAGAATGAAAACTATTGCAGGTAGAGAAAAGCTGTTGCTTGCTTAAATGTTCAGCTCATTTAGCTCTACAAAAGTACAGGGTCAACATCAAGACCAGGTGAGCGATTCAGGCTCCTGGGAGCCTCTTGTTTACTGTTACGTTATTAGGGACCAAAAGGGGCCAAAATTGTAACTTTTTTATTTCTGGTCCGATTTTGAAATTTTTTTTTGCATGTTTGTTCTTGTCAAATAGCGAATACAAAATTAAGAATTAATTTTTGTACCCCCCCCTTTTTCCCCCTATTACATAATTAGGGGCCAAATGGGGCTTTTTTATTTGTGGTTCGATTTTGAACATTTTTTTTGCAAATTTATTCTTGTCAGGTAGCGATTCTAAATTTAAGAATAAATTTTTGGGGCTGTAATAATAATTTTAAAAAAATTCTGGTTCGATTTTTAATTTTTTCCCCAAACATTATTCTTTTAAAGAGTAGAATACAACATTCAAAATTTATATTTTTACCCCCTGGGCCAAAAGTCCATCAGAGAAGCATGTGTCAAAAACCTTTGTCAGTCCACCATGGGCTGCATGTGTCCAGAACAATAGACTATCCATATTAGGCCTAAAACCTACAGGGTTCAACATGTTGCGGTCATATCATGCTGCGCTCGGCGAAGCTTTTTATTATGATAGAGGAAACCACTGACCTTGGGCAGGTAACTGATCACTTTATTGAGTGGGAAAGCCCATTTTTTTGTAAGTTACAAATCAGGATTTGACCAAACAACTTAGAGTGGTAATTGACAAGTTGTTAAGGTGTTTTATTTAAACCAGGGTTTTAGACCACTCAGCCATCAGCCAGGCCCCTTAATGGCCTTACATAACCGATGTGTGATATTTAACTTTTCCTCATTTTCTCTTTTCAGTTAATGGCCTTAGGTAACCAGTGTGGAAAGATCTATGTGTGGGATATAGATGTGGATGACCCAAGAGAAGCAAGGTTGGTGTGATACACATGTCCATATTATAGTTATGTTGCAGAAATGTCCAGCAGCCCCATGGAAAAAATGCTTAAACTTATGACTATTTGGTATGTCATGTATGTAATGCACACTGTTGTGGAAAGAAACATTTAAAGAACAATACTAGAGATAAAGAGATAAAGATTATTTTTGTAAAATAAGTATAGATTCAAAATCATCAGGATCATAAGAAGCAAAGAGGCACCAATGTGGCATTCGAGTTTCAAAAGTCTGAAAGGGCAACAGCAAAAATGGTTAACACGAACAAGAACAACATAAAATCAACTGAACGGAAATCAACAACGCAAACTCAAGTCATAACAAGAGTGAACTCAGTTACTTCTGAAGAGTAAGCGGTTCCTGCCTGCTATAGCACACCCATCGTGCCGCATATTTCCAATTCAGTGTGTCAAAGCAGGTAAAGGAAGACAAAACAAAACTCTAAGACAAACAAACATCTGCACCCTTTTGAGAGATAGAAATACTTATTTATCTACGAGTGCACCGTGTCTACCGAAAAATTTCTTGTGTGAAGACAGCAACTGTGGAGAAACATAGCCCTGTGATAGCAATTTCTTTGTCAAATGTGACCCTGTTGGTATTGTTTTTTCCAAATTAAGGGGCCCACAGAAGGCATTTGATATTATCATACAGGTCACTGTGATTTTAAATTAAATCCCTCATTATATTGTAGGTATATTGTAATCACTCATCAGAAATGTTACTCAGCCATCAGACAGACTGGATTCTCTCGTGATGGGTCAATCTTGTTAGCTGTGACAGACGATGGATGTATTTGGAGATGGGATCGGATGAAATGAGAGGTTGAGAAACTTAAATGGAGGAATGCAAAATGAGAGATCTTGAAACTGAAATGTTGGGAGGTCATATTTGACACGTTATTCTGTGGACAATATGGACTGTTTAAAAATGGTTGATATCAAACTGTTAAATGATAAAAAAGTCAGTGCTTGTTTCGTTGCATAGATAATTGTGTTCATGATAAATAGATCTGATGTAGTATATTTTTACCAATCAGGAATTGTTTCCTGTAAAATTGTTTATGTAAAGGAAATTGTTCCTTCAAAATGTGTAAATGAAAAAGTACTTGGATTGTTCATAAGTTGTTTAAGATTAAAATCTTATTAACTGATTGTTGAAATGCCAAATTGTTTTTAAAACCAAGAACAAATAATTAAAGTTTTAATGTCATTTGCTTTCTATTTTATATCTCTCCCCATTTTTAAGATATGAGCCCGAGGGTATATTGCAGTTGCCATGTCGGTCTGTTGTTACTTAAACAGATTTCTAAGCTTTTTCTGAAGGAATTCACTTCAAATTGATACACAGCTTTTGCACTGTGAGTTGTACATTGCCTCCAATTTGCAAGTCAGCATGTCATCTACTTCCTGTTTTCTAACTTGACTAGAGTCAAGAATGGAAAAGAGTAGGGGCGATAAGGCCTGTTTTTGGCCTAACAATTTACCCAGTTCTCAATCTTCAAATACTGTTTTCAAATGCTGATAAAATATTTATTTAATATTCCAAAAATGAGAAACTAAATTTAATTTTTAATTTTCTAATGATTGTTTTGGTCAAAAATATGAACAAAAATGACTTTCATTTAGAAAATCACTTATTTACGTAAATTTTCAGCATTTTTAAGATACATTTTGGACTAGAAAAGTATCTCCGCACACAGGAAACAACTAAATATTTTTTACAGATTGTAAATACGGCTAATATAAACCTTCTCTAAAAATATGAAACTGTTTCTCATGTGTGGACAATGTTTTCTGGTCCAAAATATACCATGAAAACGACCAAAATTTCACATTTTGGTCAGTTTTGCTAAAATCACTAGAATTATGACACCATTATGATGTTTCAATATTAGATTTTCAAAATTTTGAACATATGTTCCTTTTAGGCAGTGTTTACGCTTAATTGTAACAAGAAATGGACGCTTGTGCATAAACTTCATATTTTTAGGCTAAATAAGGGTCTTAACGCCCCTACTCCTTTTTCATAACAAAAATCTCTGCTTATTAAAGTTCTACATTATCCTCCACCAAGTTGTCAGACAAACCTCTTAAGGGATAATGGCCCTTATATGTCAAAAGTTAAGTCTCATTTTTAATAGAAAATAATGAGATGTGGAATAAGTGTATGTGGCGACACAGTCCACAATAAGCCTCAATTCAGAAAAAACCTTCTTAAACAAGGAGCAGAAAAGTTCCAGTGACTGTGAACTTAAGTCTTTTTTCAAGCAGAAAACTTTTTGTAATACTTGTGTGACAATGAATTGCTTGAAAAGTATAATATAGCTAGGCATCTGATATTGGGTATACAGACACATTTTTGTGTTTTTATCAAGAAATGAAAGCTTAGGTAGTTGATTTTAGTGATGGTGCCAGCAGGGGAGACATACTTTTAGTGGCCACACTTCATTCACTTGTTGCTATTTAGAATGCAGAAATTTTAATCTGTTGGTTGTTTGTGGAATAAAAACTAAAACAGTTTCTTGCTGAAACATTCAGGTTAAAAGACTTACTTAGTCTTCTCTCTATAAATTTGAAATTTTGTGTTCTAATGCCTTTTCTTGTCTAATAGTAAAAAACTGTTGATTGCTTCCATGTCATTTCAAAGCTTTATTTGTAAAAGACATTTCCATGTAAACAATATAAGTATGATTAAAGAACATGTAAATGATCCAGATATCAATTTATTTCTGTTGTGATGTGCCTTTTATTTTGTTTCATCAGCAGTGAAAATAAGATGCTAAATGATGATGAATGAGTTTGTGACTAGTGAGATTTGTTTGTGTGTTGCATGTCAATTACATTTGTTGTAAAGAACTCTAAGATTATACAATTTTACTGGTAGTTTCACTTTTAAGTTAAATCCCTGCACATCATGGTCCATATGACTGATATTCTTCAAATCAGATCCTCATGAAACTTTGTACACTTTTCCAACACCATAACATCAGTTTAAGGACAATGTAGGAAGATTGGAGTATTTATCAGTAATGTCATATTCTTTCCAGCAGGACATTTGTGAGACACAACTCATTTGAAACATTGGTGAAAGCTTCTTTCAACATTAAACTACATATCAATAATCAGATAAGTTCTAGAAATAAAAGTAAAATTGTTTTAAATGCTATCAAACCTTTTTCCTGTCCTTAATTTTTTGGTTCACATGTATCATGTAAAGCATAAATAGAAAGGTACCAATGGGGCAATGGAATATAAGAAGTCCAAAAGGCAAAGGCAAAAACCATAAACACTAACCAAACAACATATAAGAACAGACAACATAAATACCCCCAAAAAATGCAAAGGCAAACTCCAGTTGTAGCAAGAGTGAATTAAGGTAAAGGTTAGTCAATTCCTGATTGTACAACACACCTGTAACAGCATTAACTATTAACTCAGCGAGTCAAATCCAGAACAGGACAAAACAAAACCCTATAACATTCCAAAAACTGCACTTATATGAAAGATAGAAATCCCATATTGTTTTCTGAAAAATTTCTTGATTGAAGACACCTATTAAGGAGTAACATAACTCTGTGTGAGCTAATTCTCTCAGATGGGACGCTAAGATTAATTTACAGTACAGTAATAATCTTACATTTTTAGCAACATTTGGGACTGAAATACAGCTTTTAAAGCTTACAAATATTACAAGTGTGAGCGAGCTCACAAAAGGATACCCCCCCCCCCCCCCCGCTACATATTTGAGTCTGTATTGCCAAAAAATTCAAGTTCAATTATCTTCCCTGAATGTTATCAGTGTGTGATGAAAATTCTTCATGCACATCTACATATGATGTACCTCCTCCATGTAAAGTTTCAACAAAATCTGTGCAGCAGTTTATGAGGTGTTGTGCTTGCAATGTATCCTATTGAATACAAAGTATAAGTCAAATTATCTCCCCTGAATGATATCTGAGAATGATGAAATTTATTTAAGAGGCTGTCATGATAAATTTTGTTTTTCAAAAATTTTCATTGATTTCACATCAGGTTAACATCCATTCCGAAAAACAAATGCAGATTTTGGGTTTATTGAAGTGATATAATTTATATAGAATGCATTGAAAATATGCAGAAAAAGGGAGATAACTCTTGCATATTTGCAAAATTTGGTTGCTTTGTTCTTGAACTTTAAGGTTGAATCAAAAGTCATCCATGTTGCTTTCAAACGAATCCTGGTGATTTTTGTTTAACATATGAGTCCAACAATACATTAAAACAATAAATTTGCTGGGATAAAATTCTTCATGTGCCAGGTTCTGTAGGCTTTTGCCTGATTTCTACATAGACAGCTTCTTAAATTCTAATTAAATGATTTTTTTGTTTGTGGGGGGTGTATTAAAACAGAAAAAGACCAAAGTAACACTAATAGATCAAAAAAACAAATCTTTAATTCAATCTTTAAGCATAATCAATAAGTTACAAATGATCACATAATAACCAACAATTAAACAAATAACAAAAATGTGAAAGACAAAGTACAAATAGAGAAAGCAAAAATAAATAAATTCATTCTATATCCATGAAATAAAGCTTAGTTTGGTCGTAAAGTTTAAGAACACAAATATATAGACCTCTCATTTTAGTACAATAATGTATAAATTTATTCTATATCCATGAAATAAAACATAGTTTAACTTTAAAATATAGACATCTCATTTCGTACAATTGAATAAATTATGGAATTCAATTTACATATAGAATTATTAATTTTGTTCATAAGAGACAAAATTTTGGAATAACTCATTTTATAAAATGCAGATAAAAATCAAGATTACTTCACAATATAAATGACAATGTAGATGAAACTCTGTCCAAATGCCAACTTTGTCAATGCTAAGGAAGAATGAATCTATTTTACTTGGTGAAGTAAAGTAATGAAAGCTCCTTTAGGGGGGGATGGTATGAGAGTGCCGCAATATAGGGTCTGTTTTTTCAGGCTTCAAGGTGTAGAACAGGGGTATAAATTCAGCCGGACCAGTTTTTACTAACAGGGTAACCAATTTGATAAAATAATGAGTTTCATTAGTTTAACAAACTAGACGTGAAATTTTAACATTGGAATGCGTCTAGAAGTTGTAGCTCCTGATCTATTTCATATCAAAATGTTCTTTTGTCTGTGAATTTCTCCTGAATGGCTATATACACTGCAAAATATATCAATCAAAGCATTTTTGACGTAGTCATAACAGGGTATGATATACAATGTTCACTGGTAGATCAGGGTATGTTTTTCACAATTTCTAAATGCCAACAGGGTCCAGTTCAAAACATGCCAACGGCACAAGTATACCCTAAATCATACGTAGTAGCCCCTCTCCCCCCAGAGAAAGCTCAATTTAACTTGTATGATTTGATATAAATGAAGATGAAATAAAATTCAAAATAACTATTTATTTTTCTATCACCCTTGCAAATGCCTTCAACAAGCTTTTTTAATATCCCACAGCCTTTGTCTATATCTCAATTAAGAAAAAATCTAACTTGTCAAAAATAACTAAATTTAGTTGGAGCTTACTATACATTATCACCTTAAGGATTCTTTATAGTTTTTTTAATACATTTAAAAATATACATATAATATTCTAATTTTAAGATTCATGTTGGGTTGGACAACCTTACTAAATGTTCCCTGTATTGAATGTGCATGTGGTGTAACTATTTTGATATTTTTTAAAACTAAAGTTCTCTATACATTAACTTTATAGACTATAACAAAACAATCAATAAATCATACCAAATACTTTATATTTGTTCAAATCATCACAACAAAATAAACTTTTGTTTTACTGTAAATATATGTTGATAAATCTCTGATATTAATAACAGAAAGTTTCTTAGCAGATTGCTTTTATATTAAAATATAATGATACATAATAGAAGCTCAAATAAAACATAACGCATAACGGTTTTATGAAACAATACTTTTATTTTAAAAAATGTCCATAATTTATGTTTTATATCAATCTAACTGGATTTTTCATCAGTGTTTGCACTAGCAGCACTACCTCTAAAACTCAAATTAGTGACATATTTGCTTTTAATGACCCATGTTTAATTCACTCATATTACACTCAAATAGACAACAATTATTTTCAACACATGATATGTAAATATGCACCATGATTAGAAATACATAAATCTCTGTACATTGTATATCTTAAGGTTTCTGGTATATAATACCAAATAATCTAAATATCTCAGAAAATAGGAATATACATGTTATACACTATAATCTCAATATAAAATCATCCAGAGAAGATAGATGTATATGGAAAGCATGATGATTGAAAAAAGAGAACAAGGAAAAAAGAAACATTAAGGTGTAATCAAGTATAACTTATATGTTATTTGAAACATTTCTTTAAAAGATAACTATCACTAGAAACATTTTACAACATATCTTCAAAATCATATTCAATACATTTTGTACATGCTGTTGGCTATAATTAAGAACTTTATTACATTGGCAATGGTTCTAGAAAATCACACTCAATAAGCTCCTCAACAAACTGTCTGTCTGTAGTATATTGTAAAGCTACATCAGAGAACTGCCTGGTTAACTGATTCAAGAACGGGGCTGACTTAGATTTGGGGATGTTGTCTGTTGTACCCTTTGACCTCTTTGTTGATTGGTTGCTGACTAGATTGGCGTGGCTTGTATGACTAGATTGACACATGGTATTGAAGAATGGCTGCAGTTCTACTAGAGATCGGAGATAAGTTATTGTCAGTACAGGTCTTCCTGGGGTCGTCTTCAGGACAGGGGTGGCTCCTTTTACCTAAAGAAGAAAGTAAGGGTTCTAATAAATTAACACTTTGTGTTTTAATGGAAAAGGAAGGTGAATTCAAATGCTTGCAATTTGTTAAATATGAATGTGCTTCAAATTGTTTCAAATGTGCTAAAACATGAGTTTTAAGCATTATTCTACATTTTATGTTGTCTTCATACATATCTTACAAAGTCGTGAAAGTTATGAACATGATTCATAAGTACACAGAAATTCTATAATTCACTAAGAAATTTGTGAGTCAATGCTCACTCGGTATACTCCACTTTCCTCAATGATTCGATTACGTGGCAATCCTAAAGTCATTACTTGTGTATAGGTCTTCATATTAACGTCATATACTAAATTTCAATTCATTGTGAAAAAGCAGGTGCTGAGAAAACTGTTACAAAAATTTTCATCTATTAACAACTAGTTCAGTAAACAAAGTAGATTACGACAGACCAAAATGAGTACTTGCAATGTAGGACCTGATCCCAAATCACAAGTCACTGTGACAAGTAGTCCCTGAGAAAACTGGAAAGAAAGTTATGCTGCAGTCAAAAAGATGGACACAGATAAAACAGTATATCCACTTCTTCTTTGAAGCAAAGCTATAATTATATATCTGCAAAATTATATTCACTTTATGATTGATGAGTTTAGCCAGACATATGATGTGCGGGGTGAACTTTGGTCCCCTACCTTATGGTTGATGAGTTTAGCTAGACGTATGATGTGAGGTGTGAACTTTGGTTCCTTACCTTATGGTTGATGAGCTTGGCTAGACGTATGATGTGAGGTGTGAACTTTGGTTCCCTACCTTATGATTGATGAGTTTAGCTAGACGTATGATGTGAGGTGTGAACTTTGGTTCCCTACCTTATGATTGATGAGTTTAGCTAGACGTATGATGTGAGGTGTGAACTTTGGTTCCCTACCTTATGATTGATGAGTTTAGCCAGACGTATGATGTGAGGTGTGAACTTTGGTTCCCTACCTTATGATTGATGAGTTTAGCTAGACGTATGATGTGAGAAGTGAACTTTGGTTCCCTACCTTATGATTGATGAGTTTAGCTAGACGTATGATGTGAGGTGTGAACTTTGGTTCCCTACCTTATGATTGATGAGTTTAGCTAGACGTATGATGTGAGGGGTGAACTTTGGTTCCCTACCTTATGATTGATGAGTTTAGCCAGACGTATGATGTGAGGTGTGAACTTTGGTCCCCTACCTTATGATTGATGAGTTTAGCTAGACGTATGATGTGAGGTGTGAACTTTGGTCCCCTACCTTATGGTTGATGAGTTTAGGCAGACGTATGATGTGAGGTGTGAACTTTGGTCCCCTACCTTATGGTTGATGAGTTTAGCTAGACGTATGATGTGAGGTGTGAACTTTGGTTCTCTACCTTATGATTGATGAGTTTAGCTAGACATATGATGTTAGGTGAACTTTGGTCCCCTACCTTATGATTGATGAGTTTAGCCAGACGTATGATGTGAGGTGTGAACTTTGGTCCCCTACCTTATGATTGATGAGTTTAGCCAGACGTATGATGTGAGAGGTGAACTTTGGTTCCTTACCTTATGATTGATGAGTTTAGCCAGACGTATGATGTGAGGTGTGAACTTTGGTTCCCTACTTTATGATTGATGAGTTTAGCTAGACGTATGATGTGAGGTGTGAACTTTGGTTCCCTACTTTATGATAGATGAGTTTAGCCAGACGTATGATGTGAGAGGTGAACTTTGGTTCCTTACCTTATGATTGATGAGTTTAGCCAGACGTATGATGTGAGGTGTGAACTTTGGTCCCCTACCTTATGATTGATGAGTTTAGCTAGACGTATGATGTGAGGTGAACTTTGGTCCCCTACCTTATGGTTGATGAGTTTAGCCAGACGTATGATGTGAGGTGTGAACTTTGGTCCCCTACCTTATGATTGATGAGTTTAGCCAGACGTATGATGTGAGGTGTGAACTTTGGTTCCTTACCTTATGATTGATGAGTTTAGCCAGACGTATGATGTGAGGTGTGAACTTTGGTTCCCTACTTTATGATTGATGAGTTTAGCTAGACGTATGATGTGAGGTGTGAACTTTGGTTCCCTACTTTATGATAGATGAGTTTAGCCAGACGTATGATGTGAGGTGTGAACTTTGGTTCCCTACCTTATGATTGATGAGTTTAGCCAGACGTATGATGTGAGGGGTGAACTTTGGTCCCCTACCTTATGATTGATGAGTTTAGCCAGACGTATGATGTGAGGAGTGAACTTTGGTTCCCTACCTTATGATTGATGAGTTTAGCCAGACGTATGATGTGAGGGGTGAACTTTGGTCCCCTACCTTATGATTGATGAGTTTAGCCAGACGTATGATGTGAGGAGTGAACTTTGGTTCCCTACCTTATGGTTGATGAGTTTAGCCAGACGTATGATGTGAGGGGTGAACTTTGGTCCCCTACCTTATGATTGATGAGTTTAGCCAGACGTATGATGTGAGGTGTGAACTTTGGTCCCCTACCTTATGATTGATGAGTTTAGCCAGACGTATGATGTGAGGTGTGAACTTTGGTTCCCTACCTTATGGTTGATGAGTTTAGCCAGACGTATGATGTGAGGGGTGAACTTTGGTCCCCTACCTTATGATTGATGAGTTTAGCCAGACGTATGATGTGAGGAGTGAACTTTGGTTCCCTACCTTATGATTGATGAGTTTAGCCAGACGTATGATGTGAGGTGTGAACTTTGGTCCCCTACCTTATGGTTGATGAGTTTAGCCAGACGTATGATGTGAGGGGTGAACTTTGGTCCCCTACCTTATGATTGATGAGTTTAGCCAGACGTATGATGTGAGGTGTGAACTTTGGTCCCCTACCTTATGATTGATGAGTTTAGCCAGACGTATGATGTGAGGTGTGAACTTTGGTTCCCTACCTTATGATTGATAAGTTTAGCCAGACGTATGATGTGAGGTGTGAACTTTGGTTCCCTACCTTATGATTGATCAGTTTAGCCAGACCTATGATGTGAGGTGAACTTTGGTCCCCTACCTTATGATTGATGAGTTTAGCCAGACGTATGATGTGAGGAGTGAACTTTGGTTCCCTACCTTATGGTTGATGAGTTTAGCCAGACGTATGATGTGAGGTGAACTTTGGTCCCCTACCTTATGATTGATGAGTTTAGCCAGACGTATGATGTGAGGTGTGAACTTTGGTTCCCTACCTTATGATTGATGAGTTTAGCCAGACGTATGATGTGAGGAGTGAACTTTGGTTCCTTACCTTATGATTGATGAGTTTAGCCAGACGTATGATGTGAGAGGTGAACTTTGGTCCCCTACCTTATGATTGATGAGTTTAGCCAGACGTATGATGTGAGAGGTGAACTTTGGTCCCCTACCTTATGATTGATGAGTTTAGGCAGACGTATGATGTGAGGAGTGAACTTTGGTTCCCTACCTTATGGTTGATGAGTTTAGCTAGACGTATGATGTGAGGTGTGAACTTTGGTCCCCTACCTTATGATTGATGAGTTTAGCCAGACGTATGATGTGCGGGGTGAACTTTGGTTCCCTACCTTATGGTTGATGAGTTTAGCTAGACGTATGATGTGAGGTGTGAACTTTGGTCTCCTACCTTATGATTGATGAGTTTAGCCAGAGGTATGATGTGAGAGGTGAACTTTGGTCCCCTACCTTATGATTGATCAGTTTAGCTAGACGTATGATGTGAGGTGTGAACTTTGGTTCCCTACCTTATGATTGATGAGTTTAGCCAGACGTATGATGTGAGGAGTGAACTTTGGTTCCCTACCTTATGATTGATGAGTTTAGCTAGACGTATGATGTGAGGTGTGAACTTTGGTCCCCTACCTTATGATTGATGAGTTTAGCCAGACGTATGATGTGCGGGGTGAACTTTGGTCCCCTACCTTATGGTTGATGAGTTTAGCCAGACGTATGATGTGAGGTGTGAACTTTGGTTCCCTACCTTATGGTTGATGAGTTTAGCTAGACGTATGATGTGAGGTGTGAACTTTGGTTCCCTACCTTATGATTGATGAGTTTAGCTAGACGTATGATGTGAGGAGTGAACTTTGGTTCCCTACCTTATGGTTGATGAGTTTAGCCAGACGTATGATGTGAGGGGTGAACTTTGGTCCCCTACCTTATGGTTGATGAGTTTAGCCAGACGTATGATGTGAGGTGTGAACTTTGGTCCCCTACCTTATGATTGATGAGTTTAGCCAGATGTATGATGTGAGGTGAACTTTGGTCCCCTACCTTATGGTTGATGAGCTTAGCTAGACGTATGATGTGAGGTGTGAACTTTGGTCCCCTACCTTATGATTGATGAGTTTAGCTAGACGTATGATGTGAGGTGTGAACTTTGGTCCCCTACCTTATGATTGATGAGTTTAGCCAGACGTATGATGTGAGGGGTGAACTTTGGTCCCCTACCTTATGATTGATGAGTTTAGCTAGACGTATGATGTGAGGTGTAAACTTTGGTTCCCTTCCTTATGGTTGATGAGTTTAGCTAGACGTATGATGTGAGGTGTGAACTTTGGTTCCCTACCTTATGATTGATGAGTTTGGCTAGACGTATGATGTGAGGTGAACTTTGGTCCCCTACCTTATGGTTGATGAGTTTAGCCAGACGTATGATGTGAGGGGTGAACTTTGGTCCCCTACCTTATGATTGATGAGTTTAGCTAGACGTATGATGTGAGGGGTGAACTTTGGTCCCCTACCTTATGATTGATGAGTTTAGCCAGACGTATGATGTGAGGTGTGAACTTTGGTCCCCTACCTTATGATTGATGAGTTTAGCCAGACGTATGATGTGAGAGGTGAACTTTGGTTCCCTACCTTATGATTGATGAGTTTAGCCAGACGTATGATGTGAGAGGTGAACTTTGGTTCCCTACCTTATGATTGATGAGTTTAGCCAGACGTATGATGTGAGAGGTGAACTTTGGTTCCCTACCTTATGATTGATGAGTTTAGCCAGACGTATGATGTGAGGGGTGAACTTTGGTCCCCTACCTTATGATTGATGAGTTTAGCCAGACGTATGATGTGAGAGGTGAACTTTGGTCTCCTACCTTATGATTGATGAGTTTAGCCAGACGTATGATGTGAGGTGTGAACTTTGGTCCCCTACCTTATGGTTGATGAGTTTAGCCAGACGTATGATGTGAGGGGTGAACTTTGGTCCCCTACCTTATGATTGATGAGTTTAGCCAGACGTATGATGTGAGGTGAACTTTGGTCCCCTACCTTATGATTGATGAGTTTAGCCAGACGTATGATGTGAGGTGTGAACTTTGGTCCCCTACCTTATGATTGATGAGTTTAGCCAGACGTATGATGTGAGAGGTGAACTTTGGTTCCCTACCTTATGATTGATGAGTTTAGCCAGACGTATGATGTGAGGGGTGAACTTTGGTCCCCTACCTTATGGTTGATGAGTTTAGCCAGACGTATGATGTGAGGGGTAAACTTTGGTCCCCTACCTTATGATTGATGAGTTTAGCCAGACGTATGATGTGAGGTGAACTTTGGTCCCCTACCTTATGATTGATGAGTTTAGCCAGACGTATGATGTGAGGTGTGAACTTTGGTCCCCTACCTTATGATTGATGAGTTTAGCCAGACGTATGATGTGAGGTGTGAACTTTGGTCCCCTACCTTATGATTGATGAGTTTAGCCAGACGTATGATGTGAGGAGTGAACTTTGGTTCCTTACCTTATGATTGATGAGTTTAGCTAGACGTATGATGTGAGGTGTGAACTTTGGTCTCCTACCTTATGATTGATGAGTTTAGCTAGACGTATGATGTGAGGTGTGAACTTTGGTCCCCTACCTTATGATTGATGAGTTTAGCCAGACCTATGATGTGAGGTGAACTTTGGTTCCCTACCTTATGATTGATGAGTTTAGCCAGACGTATGATGTGAGGTGTGAACTTTGGTCCCCTACCTTATGATTGATGAGTTTAGCTAGACGTATGATGTGAGGAGTGAACTTTGGTTCCCTACCTTATGATAGATGAGTTTAGCCAGACGTATGATGTGAGGTGTGAACTTTGGTCCCCTACCTTATGATTGATGAGTTTAGCCAGACGTATGATGTGCGGGGTGAACTTTGGTCCCCTACCTTATGATTGATGAGTTTAGCCAGACGTATGATGTGAGGTGTGAACTTTGGTTCCTTACCTTATGATTGATGAGTTTAGCTAGACGTATGATGTGAGGTGTGAACTTTGGTTCCTTACCTTATGATTGATGAGTTTAGCTAGACGTATGATGTGAGGTGAACTTTGGTCCCCTACCTTATGATTGATGAGTTTAGCCAGACGTATGATGTGAGGAGTGAACTTTGGTCCCCTACCTTATGGTTGATGAGTTTAGCCAGACGTATGATGTGAGGTGTGAACTTTGGTTCCCTACCTTATGATTGATGAGTTTAGCTAGACGTATGATGTGAGGTGAACTTTGGTTCCTTACCTTATGATTGATGAGTTTAGCCAGACGTATGATGTGAGAGGTGAACTTTGGTCCCCTACCTTATGATTGATGAGTTTAGCCAGACGTATGATGTGAGAGGTGAACTTTGGTTCCCTACCTTATGATTGATGAGTTTAGCTAGACGTATGATGTGAGGTGAACTTTGGTTCCTTACCTTATGATTGATGAGTTTAGCCAGACGTATGATGTGAGAGGTGAACTTTGGTCCCCTACCTTATGATTGATGAGTTTAGCCAGACGTATGATGTGAGAGGTGAACTTTGGTTCCCTACCTTATGGTTGATGAGTTTAGCCAGACGTATGATGTGAGGTGTGAACTTTGGTTCCCTACCTTATGATTGATGAGTTTAGGCAGACGTATGATGTGAGGAGTGAACTTTGGTTCCCTACCTTATGGTTGATGAGTTTAGCTAGACGTATGATGTGAGGTGTGAACTTTGGTCCCCTACCTTATGGTTGATGAGTTTAGCCAGACGTATGATGTGAGGTGTGAACTTTGGTCCCCTACCTTATGGTTGATGAGTTTAGCTAGACGTATGATGTGAGGTGTGAACTTTGGTTCCCTACCTTATGATTGATGAGTTTAGCCAGACGTATGATGTGAGGTGTGAACTTTGGTTCCCTACCTTATGATTGATAAGTTTAGCCAGACGTATGATGTGAGGTGTGAACTT
Organism: Arcuatula senhousia; assembly: GCA_963971305.1. Lineage (NCBI taxonomy): Eukaryota > Metazoa > Mollusca > Bivalvia > Mytilida > Mytilidae > Arcuatula > Arcuatula senhousia. The sequence continues at coordinate 59,544,983 of OZ020309.1, forward strand.
TGGTCCCCTACCTTATGATTGATGAGTTTAGCTAGACGTATGATGTGAGGTGTGAACTTTGGTCCCCTACCTTATGATTGATGAGTTTAGCCAGACGTATGATGTGAGGTGTGAACTTTGGTTCCTTACCTTATGATTGATGAGTTTAGCTAGACGTATGATGTGAGGTGTGAACTTTGGTTCCTTACCTTATGATTGATGAGTTTAGCTAGACGTATGATGTGAGGTGTGAACTTTGGTCACCTACCTTATGATTGATGAGTTTAGCTAGAGGTATAATGTGAGGTGTGAACTTTGGTCCCCTACCTTATGATTGATGAGTTTAGTCAGACGTATGATGTGAGGTGTGAACTTTGGTCCCCTACCTTATGATTGATGAGTTTAGCTAGACGTATGATGTGAGGTGTGAACTTTGGTCCCCTACCTTATGATTGATGAGTTTAGCTAGACGTATGATGTGAGGTGTGAACTTTGGTTCCCTACCTTATGATTGATGAGTTTAGCTAGACGTATGATGTGAGGTGTGAACTTTGGTTCCTTACCTTATGATTGATGAGTTTAGCTAGACGTATGATGTGAGGTGTGAACTTTGGTTCCTTACCTTATGATTGATGAGTTTAGCTAGACGTATGATGTGAGGTGAACTTTGGTTCCCTACCTTATGGTTGATGAGTTTAGCCAGACGTATGATGTGAGGTGTGAACTTTGGTCCCCTACCTTATGGTTGATGAGTTTAGCTAGACGTATGATGTGAGGTGTGAACTTTGGTTCCCTACCTTATGATTGATGAGTTTAGCTAGACGTATGATGTGCGGGGTGAACTTTGGTTCCCTACCTTATGATTGATGAGTTTAGCTAGACGTATGATGTGAGGTGAACTTTGGTCCCCTACCTTATGGTTGATGAGTTTAGCCAGACGTATGATGTGAGGTGTGAACTTTGGTCCCCTACCTTATGATTGATGAGTTTAGCTAGACGTATGATGTGAGGTGTGAACTTTGGTCCCCTACCTTATGGTTGATCAGTTTAGCCAGACCTATGATGTGCGGGGTGAACTTTGGTTCCCTACCTTATGATTGATGAGTTTAGCTAGACGTATGATGTGAGGTGTGAACTTTGGTCCCCTACCTTATGATTGATGAGTTTAGCTAGACGTATGATGTGAGGTGTGAACTTTGGTTCCCTCCTTTTCTTCTTTTTCTTGTCTTCCTCTTTATCCTCGTCTTCATCTTGATTCCCAGCAGCTGCTCCCCCAATGAAGGCCCACCGGTACCTGTAATTGTGTAATAACAAAAATGTAAGTAGATTTATACCATGACGACTTAATAAATACATATAAAATATTAAAATAAATAATTTAAGCAGAAGATTTGGCTGTATACCTCTAAAGTATCAAAACATCTGTCACTTTTACAGTGATCATAACTAAAGAATACTTTGATTCCATATAAGAAAGAAATGAATTAAGAATTAAAATGTGAAGTGTTAAAATTCAAACAGCCTGATTGTATATGTACCTCAATTTATGATTAGTTTTGAAATCCTAAAAATAATTCTACATCATTTTTTTCCCTTCCTTACAACTGCTGTTTTTTCTAGTTTTGCGCATTTGTCAGAAACAATATGGTTTAAAAGTTACTCATACATAGCTTTCCATTTAAAATCTCTATATTGGGATTGTTCTATTCAATATCCATCTTTTCTGATTTTAATAAATCGTTTTTTTTAGCCAAATTGGCATATATTTCTATAATGTGTTCCTCACATATTGTTGCCAAAGAACTTTAAGATTTGAAATGCCAGTAAAAAAGGTTATTGTGAATAACTTGTACATGATCGAAGACCCTCAAACTTACAGTTGGAACTGTGGCACCACATCAGCAGGGAGGGCTAGGGCAAGGTCTAACAGTTTACAGACACTGAGGTACAGCTGTAACCAGGCTGGGTTATTGTGGGCGTTCAGACCATTACCAAGATGTGCCCAGCTAGAATCAAGATTGGCAATTCTCTGTACCTGTGTTCTATAAATGTAATGATAGAATGACTTTTTTGTGTATGTAAATAATGGTGTGTGTTAAACATGTAACTACACTAATTTTTTTATAATTTACAATTTAAGGTGGTTTACAACAAAATCTTAACCCCAATTCACCAAAAGTAGACTTCCTTGCATGTTTCAACCTTTAATTTTTCTTTCTTGGATATTCAATAATTGTTTTATCAGCATACAACAACAGTATTCCATGGTTGAGTCTTGGTTAAATTTTAGGCTAAAACAGGCCTTACTCCTTTTCATTTTTCCATTTCAGTTAAATTTTCAAAATTCTGTCTGTTTCTGTGTTTTATTTAGTTAATAGTTCTATGTCTATAAATGGGTCTTTCGTTGATAATTTTGGGATTGTATGAATCTTATGTATTGTATTTTTAGTCTATGGCAAATGCAAGACGGCAAGCAGCGACAGCTGGTCACAATGAAGACTGCTGGCTGTTTTCCAGTGTTTTTTTTAAATTGCTGCTTGTTCATGTAGGTCATGTCGCATGCACTTATCCCACATCCTGGTACATGTACCATCTATCATACATGGATGTCAGCCTTAAAGTACAAAATTTGAGAAAATTTCTCTTCACCAAGATAGGAGGGGAACCAACACCACGTACTTGCCTAAAAATTTATGCTTCATTTTCATTTGATAACAGAGATGTATCATTAAAACAATTTGAGCTGATCACTTGAGAGAAAAAATATCAAATATGTAATTAGTAATACACTAATAACTACATGTCAATTTTTATATTGACTTCATATAAAATCATTCAACAGGAACTGAACACAGCATTGAAGAAGCTCACTAAGAATACCCAAACCTAACCTAAACTCAATTTTTGACCCTTTGTTGGAAAACAAATAAGCTTTTACATTCTCAACTAAGGAAAGAAAAAAATGCAGATTTTCTAAAGATTTCTCTCTTTGTGTGTCTTTCTAGAATTCAACAGGCTCTAAGAAGGTGTATGTATGTGGTCATCAGACAAGACAGGGTGATTGCTACAAGATGGCATAATATCCAAAGAAGCTGTTAAAAATTAACAAAAGAAAAAAAAGCTGTTGTTTTACTTAATTGATGCATCAGATCAAAATATCAAAACAAGAGTTAACACTAAAGTATGTCTCGCCTGCCGGCACCATCAGAAACAATTATTCTTTCTTACTTCCACTATATTTTGAATTTACATGGATTTTCAGTTTCTGAGATCAAAAGATGTTTATAGAACTTAAACATTGCTAATATATGCAATAAAAATAATCAAAGACACTCAACCAGAAAATCAAGGTCAAGGTCAAAAGATGGGGATGCAACTGTGCTAAGCTATTTCTAGGGCATATACATACCAAGTTTCATCAATCAGGACCAATAATACTTGAGATATGGAGGTGTTTGCAAAACCTTAACATTGGTATTACATGTATATGTATTGAAAATTATTGTCAAAGTCACTCAACCGGAAAATCAAGGTCAAGGTCAAAAGATGGGGATGTAACTGTGTTAAGCTATTACTGGGGCATATGCATACCAAGTTTCATCAACCTAGGACTTATAGCTCTTGAGATATGGAGGTGCTCACAAAACTTTTCCATTGCTATCATATGTATTGAAAATTGTCAAAGTCACTCAACCAGAAAATCAAGGTCAAGGTCAAAAGATGGGGATGTAACTGTGCTAAGCTATTACTGGGGCATATGCATACCAAGTTTCATCAACCTAGGACTTATAGTTCTTGAGATATGAAGGTGCTAACAAAACTTTTCCATTGCTATCATATGTATTGAAAATTGTCAAAGTCACTCAACCGGAAAATCAAGGTCAAGGTCAAAAGATGAGGATGCAACTGTGCTAAGCTACTACTGGGGCATATGCATACCAGGTTTCTTCAACCTAGGACCTATAGTTCTTGAGATATGAAGGTGCTCGCAAAACTTTTCCATTGCAATTATATGTACTGAAAATTGTCAAAGTCATTCAACCGGAAAAGGTCAAGGTCAAAAGATCGGGTTGCAACTGTGCTAAGCTACTACTGGGGCATATGCATACCAGTTTTCTTCAACCTAGGACCTATAGTTCTTGAGATATGAAGGTGTTCGCAAAGCTTTTCCATTGCAATTATATGTACTGAAAATTGTCAGTCACTCAACCGGAAAAGGTCAAGGTCAAAAGGTGGGGATGCAACTGTGCTAAGCTACTACTGGGGCATATGCATATCAAGTTTCATCAACCTAGGACTTATAGTTCTTGAGATATGGAGGTGCTCATAAAACTTTTCCTAAAAGTTAACGCCGCCGGTAATGCAACACCTATGTCCCACTCTGCTTCGCAGGCGAGACAAAAACTACAAAAGAGTTGAGGCTCATGCTACTTACTTTTCAGCAAGTTCTCTTATAAAATAAACATATCAATGATTTAATGTAATGAAAATTATATTCTGAGAAAATCAAAATATCTTTACATATCGTCTCTTTGTCAGTGTCAGATATAATTTAGAATATTAAGTATATTAATGCATGTCCCTGTACAAATAAGAAATTCAATAACACCAAAAAACTACAAACAACACTATATCTTGCTAAGAATTGCTACAACAAAAACATCTGTCTGCTACAACATGTATCAATGAAATCATGTCTATACATATGGGGTATAATTTTTCCACACTGGTTTGTATGGTGCAACTTAGGTTAGATGGACTCTCTGTGTAAATATATGTAGGTAATGCATTTTTAGAACCATTTTTTTAACATTCACACATAAAACACTCAAATGATTATTCAACAACATAAAATCATTCAAAGGTAAAAATAATATATTGACATTAAATAACATTTCCAGAACAGGTGCTGTACTATTTATTTATGCAAATTTAAATAATCCATTTTCAAACAAAACAAAAACTAGGATTTCCCTTTTCTCTATTTTTTCACTATCATGTCTACTTTAAAGTACACTTATAAAACAAAGGCTTTCACAGATTAGTAAAAGATTATGTTCTTTTTTAGAAATTTACAAGAAAACAGCTGATAGTGTCTGTAAATGTTAATGGAAAAGATAAAGCTATAGATAGGTGTGATTATATACCTGCTTTGTTGTCTCAGATATACACTAAAATAGGTAAATAGTTGTTAAACTAAGCCTAGCTAATGTCTGTTGAATTGATGCCATCGCTCTTTGTATCTGGTTCTTCAATTTTAAATGGTCTTTTAAATTTTGACTGCTTCTACTATGGTGTGTTGCTTTCATTGAATTTTATACTTTAAACATTTATTTCTCCTATAAACTTTTTCAGTGTTTTCTCCTCCAAACAATTATTCCTCTAAACATTTATTGTGTAGCATTTTTGTCTTCACTGCTAACAGACTGACAAGCAAACAGTTAAGCTTATTTTTTTTATTGTCCCTCCTTGTTTATACCTAATATATATGCATAACAAAGAAATGCATGTATAACTATACATAAGCAATGCTAAAGCAGTTATATGTAATGCATTTTAAAGAATTTTATTAGTTCCTTACATACAGTTTTATCATGTATAACTTACTTAAACTCATCAGTATCATTAGACAGCTCCTGTTCTATCTGCATAAAGACATGGATCTAAAATAAGAAATAGGTAAGGTTAACAAGGCAAAAGGAAGAAGGAAACAAAGTGTAAAAGAGGGACACAGGCGAAAAAATGGAAATTTATAGTGACAAAAAGTGCTAAATGGTTAGGATGTTGGGCTTAAACAACCTTTTAAACACATACAATGGGTAACATACACATATACATGACATAGGACAGTCAGTGTAATTGGATAAGGACTATCACTGATACTGGTTGGTGTTGACCGATGAACTTTGTTAAATACATACTAGCCATGATAGTTCTAATAATAAAACCCTCTTATGCTCACATACTCGTGGGGGTTTTAATGGGTTCATTCAACCTAATGGAGCAAATGCTTCAAATTTAAATACTCAGTTTGGGAGCTTTTGGTTTGATTTTTGAGTTGCAGGGGATATATCATTAATACTTTTACTGTAAATTTGTGACAATACCTAAGAATATCAAATTTTTAATCACAAAATCTTAATTTTATATAATTTTGATCCTGAACTTCATAGTCAAGTTCGAGGTTAAAGTTGAAAAAAAAGACAATATAATCATCAAAACTTATATTTAAGGGACTTTTCAATAAGAAATTACGCAAGCTAGTGCATTTCAAAGTTTCCCTAACTTTCTAAATCCATTTCAATATCTTGGGAAGGCTAAACATAAAATTTCCACTAGCTCCATTACAGGTAATGGGACCCCTTTGTAGCTCCGCCTATTCAAAAAAATGTCTAAGGAGATACATTATTGCAGCTAGAGTCATGTATATGTGGTGCAGGTGTTAACAAAGTAAGATTTAACCTTCATTATGAAAGCAATAGGTTAGTAATGAAAAGTGTGGTACATGTATTTGAGGCATAACCCTTAACCTGTCTTTGCTACTGAATTTCTCTCATCCTTCCATAACTACCTACCATTTCTGTGATAACAGTGGGCCACAGTGAGGTCAGTTGATGTGGAGACATCCTCAGTATCAGAACTCTAAAGCACAGGAAAACCTGGGCCATGATAGAAGGCACTTGATGTGTAGACCTCAGGCATTCTGCTAATCTCTCTTAATGGAAAAACATTATTTTATATCTCAATTCTTAATTAATTCATTGATACAATCAAACTATCTTTACTTTGAGTAAAACTAAAAAGCATTAATTTTTTTTTTGTTATGCTATAATATTGTAGGAAAGAAGTTTTGTATTTCTGATTTTTGGTACATTTCTTAACACTAGTATCTAGTTTTAATTTTTTTTTACTTTCTCTCAGTCCCCCAATGAACTCCCACATGAAGGTCAATGAGCCCTTGGTATCAACACATTACAGGTGTAATACTGTGAGCGCAAGGATGGAATCATCATTGAGAAAGAATATTCATGAGTTTTGGTACTTTAGATGTCTGCCATAAATTTCAGATCTTGGGTCAGACTGTAGACAAAGTTGTGATCTATTATTAATTGCTTTCTTGTACCTTGAATTTCTGGCATGGATTTTTGGTATTGGTCAGGCTTGCTACAGAAGATTGTAATTAATTATTATATGCTTCTTGTACCTTGAATTTCTGGCATGGATTTTTGGTATTGGTCGGGCTCGCTACAGAAGATTGTAATTAATTATTATATGCTTCTTGTACCTTGAATTTCTGGCATGGATTTTTGGTATTGGTCTGGCTCGCTACAGAAGATGGTAAATGCCAGGCGTTTCATCATTCCTGCTTTTTGTTCTAACTCTTGCTCCTTACTACTAAAAATACTAATGCTGCCTGTCTGTGTTATAGTGACTCTACCTGAAAATTGATAAAGAAGACATGACATATCAGGGTTCATCTTCATCTTCCGGGTTAAGAACTGGAATCATTTCTGATTGTGTTAGTTCTGCGTTTACTGCCCAAGCACAGACGTACACATCTGTGTTTCAAAAGTTAAAAATTTAAAAAAGGTTATTGATGTTTATTAGATTATCATGATTATAACAGCTGTACTTTTTTAGTATAATTTCAGCTCTAACTTCACTCCTTATTACTGAATTTTATGATACACCCCAGCATTGTAACACTTCCTGTAAAATTATCATACATAACATATCTTTATTTAGGCAATGAACGGAACTATTAGACATAAACAGAACTTAAACATGCTTTGAACTAAATTCATGTTCTTTCTTTGATAAATGTTATACATCAACATAATAATAGAAAAGATGAATTGTATGATTGTGCAAAAAAAAACAAGTTTAAAATGAGAATGGTTGACAGATGAATATTGTTCTTGACTTTTTTCCTAAAAAAAATACTTTTCTGAAATGTAATGGACTTTTAAATCATTATTGTTACATCTTTAACACCTTGCATTCCACTTTTCATTATCATTATCTATATTTTGATTGTGTAAAATTCAGAAATTGAGTAAAATAAATAATACACTCTCTCAGTCCCCCAAATGACCTTCCACCTGAAGGTTACTGAGCCCTTGGTATCGACACATTACATAACGTAATACTGTGAGCGCAAGGATGGAATCATCATTGAGAATGTTTTTTATTATTTGAAACTTTTATCATATCTTTATACTTTCTAGCAAATATGAATGAATGAATGAATAGCTTTATTTGCAGAAAGCATATACATGCTATAGCAACAAAAGATATATACATTTAGTGACAATAGCTAATACAGAGAACAAATACATATCATTATAAACATTATTGTATCAATGAAGAAGAAAACGCACATACAATGAAGTCTATATAATATTCTCGGATCTAACTTTCCAAGCTGACTTTAAAAACATACATAACTGGTTTGTTAATTTTTAACAACTTATAAAGCTTTTGTAAATTTGGCCAAGAACAATAATACTTTGGCAAATACAGATTTCTTAAGTATCTATACATTGGACACACCAATACAAAATGGTACTCATCTTCTACAACATTCATATTGCATAAAACACAAATTCTGTTAACCCTTTCAACATTATGGTATCTACCAGTTTCTACAAGCAATTGTAACGTTCCACTTCTTAATTTAGTTAAAAGTTGTACACTGACATGAACATCTATATAATGCTCAAGACTAAATTCTTTTTAAACTGTTTATAATTAACAAGCTTAGTGCATTCTTCAAGACTAGCAAACCAACTTACTCATTAAATCTTTGAATGTTGTTTTATCATGAGTCATGAGGTTGTCAATGATTGATCTCCAGTTATGTATACACCTCATATCTAACTGGAAGAAACTAGGATCTAACATCAACTCAAACGCCTCCTTCTTCCAGGCCTTCCTTGTATACTGGTACCCACTCAAACTAGCTAACATCTGGGAACAGGCTCGATAACTTGGTAGATTGTGGGTGCTGAAAATATGTTTGAATAAAATTTTTTGATGGATGTGAATAACTTTTTTTAATCAAAATAACAACCAAGTTTTGCTTCACCTGTTGTGTTTGGTCTATTCAAGACCCATCAGAGGCCCTCTACCAGAAAAGAGTGTTATATACTGAATATCATTTGTACAATTATGAAAGATTTGTAATTTTTATTGGTTGTTACATAAACATAAAATGCTTCAAATATCTCTCACAAAAAATTCAACAAACCAATGTTTATTTCTTGCTTTACTGTCATTTCAAATCTATACTTTTTACTTTGGAATACATTGTAAAAGGAATACACATAATTTCTAAGACATAATTGTAATTGCTTGGTTGGGACCATATCATAATTACCTGTTATGTCTAAGATAATGAAACACAGTATACATGATAGGGGCCATATTATAACTTTACCTGTGGTGTCTAAGATAATGAAACACAGTATACATGATAGGGGCCATATTATAACTTATACCTGTGGTGTCTAAGATAATGAAACACAGTATACATGATAGGGGCCATATTATAACTTTACCTGTGGTGTCTAAGATAATGAAACACAGTATACATGATAGGGGCCATATTATAACTTTACCTGTGATGTTTCAAATACGGAAACACAGTATACATGATAGGGGTCAAATTATAACTTTACCTGTGGTGTCTAAGATAATGAAACACAGTATACATGATAGGGGCCATATTATAACTTATACCTGTGATGTCTAAGATAATGAAACACAGTATACATGATAGGGGCCATATTATAACTTACCTGTGATGTCTCAAATATGGAAACACATTATACATAATGGGGGCCAGTACTGTAGGTACTCTGTCCTTCTCTTCACTAGTATAAACAACATCTAACAAACCAGCAATCAACTGAAATAAAAAAGATTTAACATTCAGATTCTTTATTTAGCAAAAGCCAGACTTAATCAGTTTTCATCCATCAAATATTAAGCCAACAATGCCTTTAAAGTTTCCAAAATTGCAATAAACAGAATACAAGTAGATATTTTTGGTACATGTAAATGATGAAACTTAATTAGAGGCTCTGAAATAAATTCTATGGTAGTTCTATGGCAGTTCTCAGTTGACTTTTTTAATTCTTTTTATGATAACAAAGTGTTAAAACTAAATGTCAAGATCTTATCAGAAAAGATCTGTTAAGCCCCAGTCACACTGTCACGTTTCGGCACCCTGTTTTACTACGTTTCTAAAACGTGGTGAAACGGCTATAAACATAACGAAACGTACCGACATGTAGTTAAAACCGGGCACATACGTAGAGATACGTGAACGCAAACGTGGAATGCACGACGCAAACGTGGCGAAACTTGGCTAAAAAAATAAACATAGCAGATACGTAGAACGTGGTAAAACGTCATTAAAACATGTTAAAACCTAGTGAAAGCCCAACGATAGCCTAGTAAAAGGTAGCAGAATGCCAACCACCAGGTTTTACTAAGTTTTCTTAGGTTTTACTTTGTTTCACAAGGTTTTATGAGGTTTTTGTACATTTTTGTATGTTTAATGTTACCTTACGCTAGGATTTTTTACGTTTTATCACGTTTTTGTAGGTATCATCACGTTATACAACGCTTACTCTTTCATTTTGTCTATTTTTGCACCCTTGTTTTGTACAAAATAGTAATTTAGATCACATTACAAGAAACAAAGTACTATAAAATTGATAAATACAGGATGTTGATGAACGAGCATACGCGTATTCTGCAATATAAGACTGTTGTTGTTTCAGTACAGCCAGTACCAGTACCAGAGGATTAAAAAAATGCGGTTATTTTGGGTGAGACATTGAAAAAGAAGGAGGTACCAGTTTGGCATGTACGAACAATTTTAAAGTAACTGGATATATTGTTTCCTTTGGAAACTTTTTCAAGCTGACCCAGCTATGTTTCATGAGAATGTAGAAGAAAGACACATGGTTCTTTGTCCTCATCGCAGCGGTTTGTCAGTGTTTCTGTACATTTTAGGAATTAAATGAATAGGATAGAATAATAAGGTGATTCTTTCTTTTAGTGAAAGGGAATGAGGAAAAGACTGAAATAGTACTTTGCGTGAAATTTTAAAGTCTTAAACAATTAGTAACACGTATTTTGTGAGCAAATGCTGACTAGTGATATCTCGCTTCAAATTAAAATGACAAAAAAGTTCCAGACAATAAATTTTGCTACGCCTCGCACGCGTTTTGTCTATTCAAGACTCATCAGATGCGCTCTACCAAAATTATTGAAAAAGCCAAAATCTAAATGATTATGAAGAGCATAGAATAATAGAACCAACACTTTAGTATTCGGTTAACAGAAAGTAGATGACCTAGGAGTATGAAATAGCTATACTCCCAATTATACCATATGATAAGATTGAAGGCGAAATATCAAACCTTTATGACATATAGTTAGACAACTGCATGATGCTAAACCTGGTCATACCTAATGAAACGTAGTAAAATGTGAGGAAACCGTGTAAAACGAAGCATATACCTAGTTAAGGTAGCACCATACAAAGGTTGTTTTAGTCCAACCATCACACTTTAAACTTGCATAACTTTCTTATTATTTTACCAATTTTAATAAATGAGACATCATTAGAAAGAGGAAATGTAACATTTATGATGATACCTACAAAAATTAACTATAATGTATAACAGATGGAATTACTGTTCAAAATTAAAAATTTCAACACAACTGACTCAAATGAAATTAGCTCTCCTAGCATTACAAATATCTCTTTAACATTGATTTGATCTGAATCAACACAGCATGACCTCTAAAACCGTGTCTCAGAATTTTCCTATCACATTCCATACTACAATAAAGTCATATTTTGTGTACATGGGTTTATTGCATAAGGGGTCACTCTATTCAATGTGCTATAAAATATTTTCTAAAGCTTTAATCTAAAATCTGAGACACGGTTTTGTTGATAATAGACCTTGGAATAACATATCCAAAAACCAGCCACATTGGGGTACTCATGTGGGAGCTAAATTCAATCAAACTTTACTTTTCTCTTGAAAATTGAAAGTGGAAAACCCCCAAAAATATCAATTTCCTACTTTGAGCCCCATTTAATAGATCAAATGTCATGATTCTACCATGGGAGCACTGTAGGATTCTTACATCATCATAAATCAACATTTATTTGGCCTACAAACCTTAGTTCCATCCACACAAACATTAAATATAGCCCAAAATGCACAACCCCCTACACTTAATTCAGAATTTGCAGGAAATATTACATCAAATTGACCTTATCTCAGGTCAGTTGTTAACTGTAAAGGGCAAGACTCCTCCTCCAATGACCAGATGTTTCCACTATTGATTGTCCATCTTATTCATTTAACTTATTTCACTTCAAATGACTGGTCAAAAGTCATAAAACTTTCCAGCTGTTATAGATAAGACCAGCCTCCATGGTTTATTGACAGCTTAAATTACATGTGCACTTGTTTTGATTTTTAATCATCACCATAGCTCATTAATTATTAGGTGTACTGAAAATATTTTTGCACCATTAGAAAAAAGGCATTTAATAGTATTGAAAAAGTTATAAATTAAAATTTTAATAAATTTTTACCACTTTTGTATGGTGCTACCTTAAACGTGGAGACAGAAAACGTTGACAATAAATTACATTAAAACGTGACGTTTTAAAACGTAGTAAAACGGGGAAGCTGATAAGTGACAGTGTGACTGGGGCTTTAACATTGTTTTCTGACTAAAAGAAAGATCCCAATTTAAGTTTTATAATGAATTTTTAACATATATAGTAAGACATACAACATTTTATTTTGGAATAGTGTATGAATTTTGCCAGGCTTATAAAATACTGTGGTTTCAGTTTTATTCTTAAGGTAACATTTTGTTGTTTTCGTTGGTGGACTTAACCCACGAAATGTGATACCCCACGAAAAGGAAAATTAACATTGATCTGTATGCAGAAGATTTAAAGCTACGAATTAAAGAATCCATGAATTGATGCTTTTTCCACAAACCACGAAAATTGGTACCCACAAAAATAAATGAATTCACAGTAATATTAAAACACAGAATTACTATGGTTACAAACCTCAGCCAACAGAGACAAAGCCTGAACGCTATATTTAGAATCTGATGTATCTACAAGTTTAGGATCCACCACTTTCCTTTCTTGCATCAGCTCTACATCTGAATCAACAAATAAATGATAACATTTATCAACACATTGATGAAAATAAATGAAAAATACCTTCTAATTTTCAATTGCAGATTAACGGTCTGCCAGCTTTTGAAATTTTGAAATAAGGTTTTTGATTATTTCTGTGATTTTCATGTAATTTTCTGCATAAAATAAAGACTTAATAATAAGTCTGTGATTCTAATGAGTCGGACACCTAGTCTTGATTATAATGTATTTGGTGAAGAAACTTAACTGGTAAGGGACTCAAAATGAAAATAAAAAGCTACGCCAACGCAGCATGATACGACCGCAACAAGTTTAACCCTGTACGTTGGAGGCCTAATATGGATAGTCCATTGCTTTGGTCACATGAAGCCCATGGTGGACTTACAAAGCTTTTTGACACATGCATCATGTGGTGGACTTACAAATGCATTTTTGGCAAATATATATTTACATCAACATCTAATACAAAAAGCCTTATTTATATATACATGTAATAACCACAACTTAATTTTAAGTATAAAACTATTTGCCTTGACAAACTTTTAAAATTGGTGTTTTTGGCCCCTTTGACCCCTAATTTCTCGAAAACGGTAAGAGATATTGCAAATCTGATTGAAAAATGCAGCCAGGGATTTTCACAAGGATTCTAATGAAAAAAAAAATTTGAAAATTGGACCAAAAATAAAAAAGTTGATTTTATGGGTATGGCCTGTCTTTAGCCCCCTGTAGCAATGTAATGGTGAAATACATATCAAAATCATTGACACATTTAGTAGACAGAATTTTATGAGCACTTCAACAAAAAAAAGAATTTTCAAAATTGAATGAATAATGAACATTCTACAACAGTTTTGTCAATACACCTGTTTTCGCCCCTTTGGCCCTTTTTTTCTAAAACAGTAGGGGCCACAAACCCCAAATACAAAACCAACATTCCTTTAGTGGATATAATCATCATATTTAAACTTCATAACCATTGGCTGGCCCACTACAGATACTACAACTTAATATTGGTTAAAAACTATTTGCCTGGACAAACTTTTATAAATGGCGTTTTTGGCCCCTTTGACCCCTAATTTCTTGAAAAGGGTATGAGAAATTGCAAATCTGATTGAAAAACGCAGGCAGGGATTTTTACAAGGATTCCAATGAAAAAAAGATTTTGAAAATCGGACCACAAATAAAAAAGGTCGATTTTTTGGGTGTGGCCCCTTTTTGACCCCTTATAGCAATGTAACGGTACAAGATACATCAAAGGTGTTGTTACATTTTGTTGACAGAATTTATTGAGGAATACAATAAAAAAAGAATGATTAAAATCGGATGAAATTTAAACATTCTACAGACGTTTTGTCAATACACCCGTTTTAGCCCCTTTTGGCCCTTTTTTCTAAAACGATAGGGGCCAGAAACCCCAAATGCAATACCAACCTTTCTTTAGTGGTTATAAACATCATATCAAAATTTAATAACAATTGGTTAACTACAACTAAAGTTATCACACGGACACCAAAGTGTCTAAAGACGACGACAACAACAACGACAACGACAACGACGACGACGACAACGACATCGCCATAACATAATACGATCGCAAAAAATTTGCGGTCGTATAAAAATCAAGAAAACCAGTGAAAATCTGGAAAGTTGATAATTCAAATTGTTATGAATTATCGAGGTTCTATCACATACACTTATTGCATATCTTCTCATCAGTTTTTGTTTGTGAAGCTTGTGTCATGCCCTATGCTGATGACAATAACATTTTATTATATAACTAACATTTATCTTTATTTCTATTGGCCCAGAATATCATGGCAATTATAGAGGGGGGTGTTAACCTTAAAATAACTAAAATGGTATTTTGTTACAACTTCTTATTGCTGTAATCCATATTCTGACACCCACTTCTCTGGTTTTTTATTTTTCAATTTTCTTGCTATTACCTGTAATTGCTTTAACTTGTTTTTTTTTCTTAATTTATCTATTCCAGAAGTACTAGTAGATAAAGCCTGTGTTATTTTATTTGGGCAAACTGCCAACCCGCAAGCATCAACCACAGATTCATATCCGATTTTTTCTGGAATATCCTTTTTATTAAATAGCTCATTTGTATACTACTGACACAAACCATATAAAACAATCAATTATAAAAAAAATATCAAAGTTACCCCAAAGAATTCTTACCCTCATCTTGCTCACTGGGCTCTTCTTCCTCAGGTCTGTCCATCTGTGGACCAGGTTTAACAGCCAGATTACGACGTAGCCATGTTGTTTGTTCTAAAGATGAGCCTGCTATAGTTCCAATGGACTCTAGTAATTTCTGTGTGATGTCCTTTAGAAAAAAATACTAGTATAGAATTTAATGCTCATTTTGATCAAAGAGGACAGTACCATGCAAATATAGAATGTTTGGACATTTATCAGTAAAATCATATTATTTTTCCATTTCCTTTTAAAAAATTTGGCTCAATAAACCCTGACAAGTGTAATGGTAGGCCAAAACTTTATAATTATCAAAACATGGCAGTTATGTAACTTCTATTCAAACAATATGATTTGCTGTATGCAGGTTTTTATTTATTTTTCCTATGACTAATTTTGGTCAGCCAACATTCTATAAACTCTACCTGTAATTCTTTCAAATATTTCTTCTCTTCTATGATTGGAGTTTTCTGGACAAACTCATTAAAAATTCTGCAAAGATAAGAACATTTGTGGTTATTAAATAAAAAGCTTACATTAAAAACAAAATAATGCTTTTTATCAAAATATACTTGTACTTCATTAGTTCATAAATGTATATTTTTTTCCTCAAGCTTAATGATGTATTCATGATAAAATTATCTATTGAAAATTGATAAAGTTAGCATGGTTAAGGCATTCAAATGATTTAAATTTTCAATGTACTGTAGATTCATTTATTTTTTTGGTTTTGATAAAAAAAAGGATTAGTTCGTGGATTCTTAGATTTGTGGTTCTTAATTCTGCAGCATACAGATTAATGTTGAATTTCCTTTTTTGTAGGGTATCGATTTAAATGGGTCAAAGCCATCCACGAAAACCACAAAACTGATACCCCAGGAATAATAATGAAACAACAGTATAGATTAGCATGATGATTTTTCTAATCTATTTTTTTTTTTCAATTTTAGAGTTTATTAGTTTACTTCAATATCATAGTGTTGTAATAAATGGGTAAAACAATAATTGTAATGAAAATGTCATTTCAGTCAACTTTTTCAAAAATATCTATAAATCTCACTGTAGCAATATAAATTTTCCATTGGGTGATATATTTAGCTGTAGAGCTTCTCTAAGGAGAGAACTGAGAGAAGCCCAGGAGTCCAACAACTGGGTCCCAGCTGCTTGCTGTACATAGGCAAAGAAAAACTGCAGCATGTTCACTTCTAAAGAGGTTGTCTTCTACAAAACAAATGTATGAAATATAAGTCTAGGTATATCTCTATTTTATTCACAAGGTTGGGTGGAGCTTAATTTTCTCGGTCTTTTAGGAAGGATTTAAATGAAGAAGTCGGAAATAATTGACCCGTGACCAACCCGGTCAATAAAATCGAGTAATAAGACAATACAATTATTTTCATGGAACTAGCATGGAACAATTCATCAATAGCAAAAAACTTAAAATGCACTTTTTTAAAGATGATCAGTCAAAAGGACGATTTTTTTTCAAGTATAATAATATAACTTATTTAGGGCTGTTCCAGAATTAAATGTATGGGGGGTCAGGAGGCATTTTTTCACTAACCAATTAAATTTGTTTTTTCCCTAACGTTTCCTCCAAAATCTTATCTTGACACCCACCATCAATCATTAATTAATAGAAGTGCCTCCCAACCCCTCCATATGATTAATTCTGGAAAGCCCTTAATAAAAAACACATCAAGAGAAAAATATTTCATGTGTTATCATACAAACGTCATTTCTTATTTACATGTATGACAAGTTCCTCAAGGGAAATCTTAAGCTTCCTGTCTTAATAGGATACATCTTAAAAATGTACTTTTCCTTTACTTAATACTGTTTAATTACTTGCAAATAAATATGTTTAAACTAATAATTACTTGTCTTAATGTTTGAGCCATAAATTTAAATGTTTGTTTTATAAATCTGCGGAATTACCTTTCCCTTGCTAAGTTCTGATGGAGGGGGCTGTTTTATGACTTGTTTTACTGTCTGTACCAGTGTATCTGTAGGTAGCACTTTAATGGCGCTGATGAGTCCTACTAGAAGTAACTGTTCATCAGTGGGTATCATCTGGAACTGAAAAAAGGGTGTAAATATATGCGTAAAGCAAGGGTCAAAAGATACCATTGGCAGATCTAGATATGGTGCAAGGAGGTCAGAGCCAATCAGGGCCAATCTTATGAAATTAATTTCTAATATTGTATAACCTTTACAAATAATACACAATTTTTAACAACCCCAAGATTTGATCTAAACAGACTTACAATATATCTTTCGTCTATTCTGTTCATGTCTTGGGGCATAACTTAATTTATGCATTTCATGTTTTAAATGAATGAGATGGAAATTCTTTGCTTATTAAATTTTCTTTGGTGGAAAACTGACCTTTTTTGACAATCCAGGTGATGGTTTTCTTCTGTATTCATTCCACGTCACACTGACAGCACCCAGCAGGCTAACTCCATGTGGTACAGACAGAGGACTCAAAAACTCTAGTATCTGCTGTTTAATTACCTAAATAAAGCAGTAAATAGGTTTTCTACATATTTCAAAATTTCAAATGTTACTCGTTTGTCGTTCCTTACTATAAAAATAACAACAAAGTTCTAAACCATAAATTTTCCAATGCCTGACAGGCATTTTGTACATTCAAGACATATCAGAGGCACCCTAAGTTTGTGTTTGTTGAAACATGGATATTTTTTTCTCCTTAAATTACGTGAATGTCAAAATAAAACATATTTTGATCAATATCTAATCTATTTTTACCTTAGGATTACTGATGATATATTTCTGTTGGTGCTGATCGTTTTTCTCGGCATCATCAGCCACTTTCCACATAGCAGTAACACAGGCTATAATCCTTGGTAGGATACTCAGTAAGGATCTTCTAGCTTCTATAACAGGAGCCATGGGACCAAAATCTCTCTGAGGGCTGGATTCCTGAAACATACAAAGAAAAGATAGAGAAAGCAAAAAACCTATAGACAAATGTCTCTGAGGGCTGGATTCCTGAAAAAATATAAAGAAAAGATAGGGAGAGAAAAAAAACATGTATACAAATGTAGAACATGATAAAGCCTTCCTAACATATTTGTCCAAGTCAATGACACCTTGACCTATACATTTCAAATCTAAAAGGCTTCTTTTTTCTTTATGGAGGGACCAAACAGTAAAATCTGAAACACTGTCTTTGGACAACTAAATACTGCTGTCTTCATATAGTAATTGATATAGATTTTGACATCACATAGTTAATCATCCATGTAAGCATAATTCTATGAACTACAACTAACCCTGGTGCTGCCTGACGGATTAAACACATGTATTAGATTGGTAAGGATCTGTCCAGCACTGGCTGTGTCTGTTGTGATGTTATTACTGGTAGGGGCAGGTAATCCTACAGACACGGGAGACGCTGTGTCTAAGAGACAGTAGTGACAGATCGTGGTCAGACCTTCTAACATACTGACCGCATGATCAGGAGGAATTCTCTCTAATCGAGTCCTGAAACAGAGAATAACAGAACACATTGGAACAATTATACATGTAGTTTGTCTATCTTAAGAAAATGTAAATTAATCTACAATCTTTTTTTCCATACATTCATGACATTTTGATATCTCATATATCCTCTATTCAAGGTTTTTTAATCCTTTCTGTAATGTTCTAATTTGAAACAACAAGTAAATCTGTGAGCTAATGCTCACTAGTGATACCCCCGCTCCCCAAACTAAGCCATGCATACAAGTTTAAATACTCTGTAAACAGGAAGTAGACTACGTAGGAACATAAAATCGGTATACACCATATGGGACTATAAGATAAAGCTGTATACAAAATATCAGACCTCTATCTCATGTAGTTGCTTGGGAAACTGTGACGGAAATTTTGCATTTATGTCTATTATGTGTTAAAACCTAAGTATTCGGTAAACAGGAAGTAGACAACCTAGGAGCATAAAATCGGTATACACCATATGGTACTTTAGGATAAAGCTGTATACAAAATATCAGACCTCTATCTCATGTAGTTGCTTGGGAAACTGTGACGGAAATTTTGCATTTATGTCTATTATGTGTTAAAACCTAAGTATTCGGTAAACAGGAAGTAGACTATGTAGGAACATAAAATCGGTATACACCATATGGGACTATAAGATAAAGCTGTATACAAAATATCAGACCTCTATCTCATGTAGTTGCTTGGAAAACTGTGACGGAAATTTTGCATTTATGTCTATTATGTGTTAAAACCTAAGTATTCGGTAAACAGGAAGTAGACAACCTAGGAGCATAAAATCGGTATACACCATATGGTACTTTAGGATAAAGCTGTATACAAAATATCAGACCTCTATCTCATGTAGTTGCTTGGGAAACTGTGACGGAAATTTTGCATTTATGTCTATTATGTGTTAAAACCTAAGTATTCGGTAAACAGGAAGTAGACTACGTAGGAACATAAAATCGGTATACACCGTATGGGACTATAAGATAAAGCTGTATACAAAATATCAGACCTCTATCTCATGTAGTTGCTTGGGAAACTGTGACGGAAATTTTGCATTTATGTCTATTATGTGTTAAAACCTAAGTATTCGGTAAACAGGAAGTAGACTACATAGGAACATAAAATCAATATACACCATATGGGACTATAAGATAAAGCTGTATACAAAATATCAGACCTCTATCTCATGTAGTTGCTTGGGAAACTGTGACGAAAATTTTGCATTTATGTCTATTATGTGTTAAAACCTAAGTATTCGGTAAACAGGAAGTAGACTACGTAGGAACATAAAATCGGTATACACCATATGGGACTATATGATGAAGCTGTATACAAAATATCAGAACTCTATTTCATGTAGTTGCTTAGAAAACTGTGACGGAAGTTTTGTTACGGACGGACGGACGGACGAACGAACGGACGGACGAACGAACGGACGGACGGACGGACAAGGGTAAAACAGTATACCCCCCTCTTCTTCGAAGCGGGGGTATAATAATAGGTTGCACTGATATTATATCTTTACACATAGACATGATAGACAAGCAATATTATTAGGGAAATTAATGAATTTGACAAATAATAATGCATACTCATAGCTAATAATCTTAGCTGCAAAAAATATGTTCTTTTCAGTTTACAAACAACCTCAGTCTAAAAGCCTAGTGAGTGATTTAACATTGAGTATGAATTGAAATGGTATGAATTTCAATTTCATGAATTTTACATCATAGAACTGTTTTTAATCATTACCTTGAATTAGATTCATAGGCTGATGCAAGTGCCTCAATATTCCTACACAGCTGAGATACAACACACATGACAATCGATGATAAAGCTCTGCCCATATATGGTAATGATGAGGTCACCATGGCAACCCATTGTTTATGCATATGGCACATGTGACTTTGTTTGAAAGCACTAAGTATACAGGACACAAACATTCCCTGTTGCACTATGGGTAATGCTGAAGCATATTTAGCTGATGACATTGCTGAATGGAACATGACTTTGGTTCGCTCCCAGTCAGCTTTTGACAATTCAGGTTCACCTTGGATTTTAGCCATTCGATGTTCTAACATGATCATAACTAGCAGTAAGTTTAACAGTTTAATTTGGAATGTTTCATTAGCTGCCAGATCTAAGCTCTCCTCATTAAATGCTATGATCGTCTCTGAGAGTTTACTTGACATTTCCGTGGTCCTCTTCCTACAGTTGTACACAGAAGCCAGAGCACAATGTAAGATAGCTTTCTGTAGCTTACATCTTGTGATCAGATCTTTAATGTAAGACATGAAGCTTTTCCCACTTTCTCTCATAATAGTGATCAACTCGGACATCAACAGAGTTAAAACTTCACATGCAACGATATGCACCTCTTTATTGCCATTGAGTTCATCTTGTGTAACTTTACTCATTGTAAAATTAGGATAATAACTTCTGATAAAGTACAAGCAGACAGAAATCATGATTTCCAAAAACATATTACTTCTAAAAGAAGAGACTGTTTCTGAGGGTAGAGCACCAAAAAAGTTTTTACCAAACACTGATTTCCTATGACGAGCAAGTAAAGATTGAAGCTTGGCAAGTTGTTGTGTTTTAATATTACTGATGCTTGTGGTTACCATGGCTGTGACAATTAGCCTTGGGCAAGTCAGTAACATGGATTTTATTGTTGTCAGGGCATAAAGTGTTCTCTTGTAGTCAAACTTTTGTGTATATAGCAACAGGTGCATATGTAAATTATGGATTTCAGATGAGGGTTCAAATTGTTCAATCTGAGCTGCCAAATCAAGTTCACTAGTTGTTGGAGAATCCATGCTCATGCCACTTGGTTCAATATTGTTCAAAATATCCTGATCAACACTGCTTGCTCTGGATATTGACCCTTCATGTTCTTTTGATCCTTGGTTGTTTTCAGACTCTGTGTCTTTGATTTCTATGGCAGAGTTGACTAATTGATCTATAATCTCAGACGCTACTTCATTGGGATCTAAGTCTTCAGACCCTGGCTCACTTGATGTTGACACTCGGTGTTCATGATTATTGCCATTTTCACCAAAAGTTATACCTTCTTTTGCACATGTTCTTTTATCAAGTCTTTTAAATGTATTGATGTCATAATTTTGAGTTGGAGTTGCGTCAAAACTCTCTCTACTGTCCAGTGAACTTTCTGAACCAAAAGGATTAATACGAAGGTTAAGGTCATCAGGTCTGACCTTGTCAAAATGAAAATCCTGATCAGATGGAGCAACAGATGTAGCTCCCTGATCACTCATCACCAGTGATAACGACTTCAGGTTCTCCACGGCTTTTCCAGATAATTTTTTACCATCAGAGTTGACATGATAGATTATATTACCACCCTCACTGCTAATAGCATAGATTTGAGCGTCAGAATTGTCTACTTCATTTGACTCAGAGATTTTAATCTTTCTTGGTTTATTGAATGTGACGTGCTGAACTGATACCCGGGCTGTGTCAGGATGGAGTAGCATCAGTAAAAGAGGAACAAACACTCGACTAATATCACTACGCTGGACAACGTGGGTCAGCCATTGACTAGTGATGGTTTTTGTAAGACAGGAATCTTCCTTCAGACTGTCCAGTAGTACAAACATCGATCTGTAAAAATCAGAGGAAATCATGTTCATTCTTATATACACAATCATGCATACATGTATCTTTAATAAAATGAATTACTGAAAAACAACATTTTAAAAAAAATATTCAATCTTAAAGGTACTTTTATGAATACTTAATTCAATATTCTATGCACATGTATGATACTAAGTATAAATCTTTGTGGGGATCCAGATTTTAAAAGTATTTGTAGGTCAGGCAAACCAAGAAATTGGATTTCCAAGGAAATGGAAATTTCACATTTTTTTCAATAAAGTATTTGTAAAACCTCAGTCAAGAAACCAGGAATTTGATATTTGTTTCAAATCCACAAAAAATAATCATCAAAAATAGAAGTACTTTTGCAGTAAGTATAGATCAGACATATCAATTGAACATACACTCTCTTTGCATCATTATCTTTGAAACGTGTAAATTTCTATTCTTTGAAAATAGTGATTCATGGTAGAATGTAGAGTAATGTATAGTAAATTACACTGTATTCTATGGGATTCTAATTTTTAAATACCTATCAAAAGATCTAGGTGTATGACCAGGAGTTATGTCAGATTTCATATCTCTGGTGATATGCCATAAGATGGTGAACTTCTTAAATGCTGATAGTCTTGTTTTCTGAAAATTAAACAACATATGAATATGAAACACTTTTTGCCTATGTATTTACAAGAATATGTATTACTTTAACATGTGTGTTCCCTAACAGGATGTTTTACTATGCCCACTATCTATTTCATAATGTTGCAGTTATAGTAATATTGGCAAAGTTAAGCTTTCAAAATTCTATTCAAATGGAGCATGAAATGTACATGTATTTCATAATACATGTAGGTTTTGAGTGATTTGATTGGCTTTATAGACTTGCTTTTGTTTTCTGTGTTAAAGTTTGATATTTAGGTTTGAAGATGTATTTGAATCATAAAAATCATAAAGTATTTTCTTACTTCATGTACTTTATTCTGTTTTAAAAATGAAAGTTTAGCAGAGAAAATTCATATAATTATTTCTTGTGCTTTAATGTGACTTAGTTTACAAAATTTATAATAATTGATTTAATATAAATAATTAAAAATAAAATTATTTCCTTGCCTGTCGGGTCTAGAAATTTTGGCCATGTTAGGGGAAACCAACTATCAATTTTTCATGGCCTAAACACCAACAAGAACGGGACAAAAACAAAATTCAAATTTTGAGTGATTTGATTGGCTTTATAGGCTTGCTTTTGATTTCTGTGTTAAAGTTGGAGAGTCACATTTTCTTATTTAAATTTCTTAATGACATTTAGACAAACTTTGAATATGTCCTTTCACTTTACAATAGAATTTGAATGTTTTGCATGAAACCTGTTTCATCCAACCAGCTACTGTAAAGCGTTTTTTTTTCTTGGGGGTAAATTTTCACGGTTTTTGTGTAATAAGTTATTTGAAAACATTTTGCAGGTTTTATTTTCGCGGTTTGTAAATGTGTTTATATATGATTTGCATAAGATTGATATTTTAGCGGGATTTATTTTCGTAGTTTCTGTTGACCCGCGAAAATAAACGAAAATTAAACCATCGCGAAAATAACCCGCTATATGGTATAATATTTTTCATGCCCGTTATTCCAACCAGAGCCTCCTTGTGGTGGAGACAGCTACTGTCTTTGCTTAAACTGTAACTTAAGCAACTAACTCTGGGGGTTGTGTGTCATGAGACAGATGACTCCTGGCATAAGCCTGTCTATTTTAACAGTTGCTGCAGAGAGTTCTACCCTATTTTTAGTCATGACTATAAACTCCCTACTGATTGAATGTAATAGATCTGTAATAATCTGATACTACAAATTACCTCATCATTTGATATCATAGATTGGCCAATCACATCCTCACATGTCCAGCTAGAGGGAGCCACCTGATGTAACAAGTTAAATAACTCCACTGTCTTTCTATGGAACTGTTGTTTGTCTTCAGATAAATTCTCCCATAATGCCTCTCCTATTTTCTGTTAAATGAAAATATTTTAATCAGACTTTAAGAATTTCTAGAAAATGATCATTAGACATGTACATGTAAATATCAAACATATTGTTAGGTTTTTGTGAGATCACAGTCACATTTGAATTGTTCAGTCAAAATGTTTCATGTAGGATTTTAAATCATTAATTCATTCATATTATCTAAATGTTCAAAACCTTTGATCTTTTGATGCACATTGTTTATAATTTAAAATGACAAAACTTTTTTCATTTAATGTTTTTTTTTTTTATATGACATTATTCTTCTTTCATCTTTTTTTCATGTATTTCATAATATAATTCCATAGTTAAAGGCATATTGTCTACCAAAGTCATTTTTTTTTTCATCCCAAATTTTCTAATATCATTTTGACCAAAATGTAGTAAAAGAAAACTTTGCATATCATTTTGTTACCAAATTTGCCTTAAACTTGGTTTATTTTGTTCAAAATTTTTCGAACATTTTGATTGATTATTTGTATACATTCGTGACGACAGATATAATTTTAGTGTATTTAATCTGAGACAATAATTAAAGAGATATGTCTCCACGATAATTCCAAAATAACAGTGTCTCCGCGCTCATTTGTAAAGTCAGATTCGGCCTGTTGAAATAGGCACTTGCATTACAAGCGAGTAAACTTTTTCATAATGAATCGTACATATGAAATATATACACCGTTAGAAAGAGTATATTTTGCTGCTTTGTTTAGTCTATTTTTCTTTTCATTTTTATCACATATTTTTCCAAAGGAACAGTTTAAAGTCAATCGTACATTTTTTTCCAAATTCAAACTTAGAAATAGACTTCTTGGAAATCTAATACATTTCATATCAAATCTTACCTAATAGTATCTTATTAGTACTGTTAAATAGCAAAATGATTCGAGAATATTCAGGTGAAATTTGAAGGTAATTGGATAAATTCAGGTCAACTAATTAACAGTTTGATATTGGTCAATTTCCTGTTTTAACAGGACGCCCGCTGGCCAATAACTCTTGATAAGGAAATTTGTTTATTGTGACAAATATCAGTCTGTTCGCGTGGTGATTTTTTATTTTTCACCATCCTTCAGATTTTATTAAATTACAAACAAAATAATAAATAAAACGCTTCGAAAATAATATTAAACAATGTACGAGAAATTCAGCTATCTAAAGATACTTTTATATTTGAATATAATGTAGAAACACCAAAGTTTAATCGAGAGGATCCTAGATCTTCACAAGAACGACACTGTTATTTTCAGCCATTTCATATGTTTAATAGAATGATTCGATTCTCTTCGATATGATTTTCTCAGATTTAATACAGCCATTGATCGGGATCTCGGATGTTTTGTTCCTGAAGACTTTAATATGGTGAAAAAATTAATTAAATTCAATGTGAACTATCTGAATCATCTTCATTCATTATATACGAGTCATAAATATCATTTTCTTTGTTTGGCAACTTTGGTGTTTTTGTCGCCGTGAATATTTCCACGGGCTAAAACCTCAAGATACAGTGTACTTGCTGCAATTTTGAACAAGCAAAGTTTATAAACAAAATTAAAAACAGTGCGCATGCTTCATGCGGGATTAAGCTCATGAATATGAATTATTGTCAAGCTTTACAAATATTATTTAGTAATTATTGTTTTTCAATTTTTTTATTAATTAGGTACTATAGCCATATTTTTGTTGTTCATATGTTTAAAATTAGACAAAACAAGTTGTCTGTTGGTCTTTTTTTGTTAGTAAAAAAAAAATTTTCTTAGACAATATTCCTTTAAGTCATACTTGATAAAAACATGTCTTTTCATTGATGAATTTAAGATGAACTGGGGGTAGGGCTGGTAGTATAAGAACAGACACCATCCCCTCACAGTAGAACTTGGACCCTTCCGACACATCACTTGCTGATTGGACAGACTGTGTCAGGATGATCAGATCCAACATGGCCGATATAGAGGCACTCTGGACACTGAAGTTGTTGACAAAGCAGGCACATGTTAACAGGTCCTGTAACCATTCTGGGAGGTTGTGGGTTTCATCTGAAAAAGAAATATACAACAAAAATGTAAACATCTGTCAGAGTAAAAAATGACCTGATTGAGCCGTATAGGAAGTATGTACAGTATGATCCCAAAACGAATCCCACAGTAGGAGACCCCATGCTGATACTGAATACTAAATATCTAGAAGCTGTGATTTGTTATTGCTGAGAAAACTGTTACCAATATTACTTCCATGCCTGATAGCTGCCCAACATTCACCATTTTAATACCTAGATTTTTTACCCTGTAAAATCAGGCAGAAAGTGTCTTAAAGATCCCTATGTTTATTATGTTGGCACAGGGTGGCAAACTGAAAACACCCACAAAACTTTGGGTTTACTCCTCAAAATGAAGGATATGTGCTTACTTACCTTAGTTTGTTAAGTTTTCTCTCCTTATTTAGAAATGAAGATTAAACATTCATGTTATCTAAATACATTTAGATTTCATCTTTACCTTGACTGCAGCTTTTATGTAACATCTTATGGTAATCAGTACAGTAGATAGGGAAGCTAGCAAACTCCAGCAGTAATTTACAAGCACATGCATAGGTTTCCACAGCCTCTGCTGTCACATCCAGATTATGTTGTTCGTCCTTACCCACACCAGTGCCACTCCCTCCAGTAACATGCAGGTCAACCAAAGTACGGACACATTTCTTGGCCACTGTTTCATTTTTCAAAATCTTTGATGTGGAAAATACATTGAAAAATGACAGAAAGCATTCTACACAGTTCTGCATTAGACTTATAGGACCACTGTTTCTCTTAGATAGAGAAGTGCTATCTATTGTTCTTGATATATATTCAGCTGTTTTAGCTTCAGAGTCTATAGCTTCTTGAGTGGGCAAGGGAGTTTCTTCAGTTTTCTTCGGATTTTCATTTTCCTCTGTTTTATCTTTGCTCTTTTCCCCTGGTCTGTCATTGGTTTCATCTGTCACTTCCTCTGTATCATCAAAGTTTTCTTTGACATTATCATTTTCATCACTCTTTTGTTTATCTGTACCAGGGCTTTTAGGCTCTTGGTCCATACTCTGCTCTCCAGAAGAACTCTTCTCTCTAATGTCTTTGCTATAAGGTATTTCATACTGCAATTCTGCCAAACTTGTCACTTCTGAAAAGACCTCTTCTTCCTAAGAAAGAAAAAAGTGAGGAAAAAGGTCTAATTACTGTAACATGTTATTAAAAGAAAACTGTAACAAATATCTATAATAATTAACTAGTGATTAATATACCCATACATAAACAAAACAAACAAAATTTGTTATTACACATAAGAACATCTATATTTGGTTTCAATGTCTTCTGTTGTTATTTTCAAGATTTTGGGGTTGTAACATAGAACACTGTTCTATGCATGTATGTCAGTTTTAATATTCTTAATATAATCGATGTCCTAGTTCTTATTTCTGATTCCAATAGATATCATTAGCTAATCATGCTAATACAAACCTATCTTTCCAAGGTTTCAATGACTTTCACATGCTATGAGGAGCTTAGTAGAACACACTTGGTTAAGGCTTAGGAGGTGTGAAAATGTATAAATCTTCATAGGCTTACCTCCTCTTTGGTTTCAATGACTTTCATGCTAGGTTGGACTTTAGACAGGAGTTTAGAACACAGCTGTAAAGTAGACTTGATATCTGTGTCTGGTATACTGTTACAATGTTGTGTGAGACTCAGTGTAATCCTCCGTAACAGCTCTGGCAGGTGCTCTGTCTGGGTTTCCAAGAATGTCTCCTGAGGAAAAGTAAAACTTGTCAGGTTATTTTTGTTATATCATAAAGAATTGATGAGACTACAGACATATTGAAGCACTTATACTTGATTTTCAAAGCAAATGCTGTTATTAAATCTATCAAAAATAATACTTTTTTAAACATAAAATCTATAGTGTACATTACAATAATTAGACGTTGATAAAACATATAAATACAATGAACATCGAATTTATTTTTTTTTCACTCATACATGTATTCTAAATCTGAGGATCACTTAATATAATGATCACTTCAGATTAGTGGTCTATAAGGGTCATGCAATATTACACATGCTTTATAGACAAAACTGATTAGATATGCTTCTCAGGAATGCAAACTGATGGTATAAGACCTACATGCATCAAACATTTATTTACAGTTCAGAAGGAAAAATGCTCATTATAATTCAATTATAGAAATCAAAGATGAAATAGATAAAGGAGGCAGTAAGTTTTCGAAACTTGCAATCACAAGCTAACCTTTGTAGCAAAGTTTCATCATGTCCAACAATTTGAGAATTTTTGCCTTGGTTGTTAAAAAGATTCTGATTTCTAAACGTACCAAAACAAAAAGTTCTACAACACAATTTCACAAAAAAAAGTGATGAATCAATCATTTCTGATCATCAAAAGTCAAGATGACTGTCTTAGGCAAAAAACAAATCACAGACATGACAGACACAATGACAATTATTGCCAGGTAAATGAAATATATTATTTATTTATGATTTATGTGATAAAAGGAAATGAAATGTTAACTTGAATAGTAGTTTGTTAAGAAGTGTAAATGGTGATTCTGTGCAATTTCTACAAGACTTTTTCATTAATAAAAGTTAAAACCTTGGTTATACAACACTGGAAAACATGCATATGGTTAATAAATTAGTACATTAATTTAATTATACAGTGCATTTATTTTACATTTTCACCTCAATTCACTGGTACTTAGTTTTGCCTTGTCTGCTCATTTTTACATTCATTTA
Source organism: Arcuatula senhousia (assembly GCA_963971305.1). Classification (NCBI taxonomy): domain Eukaryota; kingdom Metazoa; phylum Mollusca; class Bivalvia; order Mytilida; family Mytilidae; genus Arcuatula; species Arcuatula senhousia. Next base: position 59,574,316 of record OZ020309.1, read on the forward strand.
ATACATTTTTTTTGTGTTGGTATTTAATCATGCCAAAAATGCCTGACCATGAAATCTGTGTCAAAAAATACCTGTCATTACAGGAATTCAAAATTTTATATACCTGTATTGTGTGTAATCTAAGTACGCTTTTTGTACAATTTTGTTTCCATCATTCATGTCTCTATCATGACTATTGTTATTCATTTTTATAACATATTTCAAAGATCAAGTATTTATCATTTCTATCTTACATTCAAATTTATAGGTTTTGCTTTTATCTTAAATTCAAATTTATAGTTTTTATTTGCAAAATGGCTTATATACAAAATCCACAATTTTTCTTTAAATTTCATACAGTGATACACTTTTAATCCTTACCAATGAGACAATTTCAAGAAGGAACTCAACCAGTCTACAATACTCCTGTAGAGAAGGAATGTCGACGTCAGATGTTGAGGCCTTTCTCTCAAGCTTTCCTCCTTGGTGGTGTGCCTGGCAGGTGCTCTCGAACAGTCTAGCTAAATAGTCCCATATAAAGTATGGCTCAAATGTACTAAATAAAAGATTGGAAGTCTTGATCAGTTCTGCCTTCGTCTGTCCAGCCTTTTCATAGTCCGACTGATTTCTTTTGTTCAGTGTGTGACGGTTCCCGGCTGCTTTGATCTCCACCGACTGTAAATTGTCAAGATGTTTACACTCCTTGTACAGACACCTGAGAACAGACAGTAGGACATTTTCTAGTATGACTGGTCCTATTTCTGGCTTATCTAACAAACTCATTAAGATACGGAATGGTTTCAGCATAGATGACTTCCCTGTCAAGAATGATTCATCACTATCTACATTAACAAGCTTACTTTTCAGTGCATGGACAACGAGCTCTTTAGAATGGAGGTTAAAATAGCTGCATTCGGTTTCACTGGTAGTTGATATGCTATCATTTCTTTCACTTCGTTGCTTTTTGACCATTTCAGTTGTCATGGCAATTTGAGACGCTCCAGTGCCCAGGAACCAAGTGTATAATCGTCTGTTAAGTGACATGTCTCGCCTCAACAGGACATTGGTGACGGCTTTGACGATTTTAGACATGTCTGACTTTGTCAACTGACTGTTATGCATTGGGAAAGCTAAGAGTAAGTAATCTAATAGGACCCTCTGTACTAAAACTACATTGTCTTGTACAGCTACGCAAACAGCTTCAACCTGGAACAAAAGAATGAACATTACTTTATATATGTTCCAGACCGTATGCGTATTTAGACCGTACGCGTACGGTCCGGACTATACGAGTATATTTTCAAAATACCTGTACGGTCGGACCGTACGCGTACGGTCTGACTTGCATCTTCTAGATCAATATTCAATAAAATATATCAACCCTGTAATAATGCATTAATTTTTATTATATTTATATAACTTGTATATTTTTTGTACAGAGTTCACACAATATTTAAAATCAATTTAGTGTTGTGAAATAGAAGTGAGTACTTATATACGTCAGTTGTAACAACTAAAACAGTCATTGAAATTTGGGAGGAAAAGTTTGAGGAATATAAATAGGAACTTTATTCGACAGACCTTCCAATCAATTCATTTGTTTACCCTTGAGAAGACAAAGAGATGTGCATGGGGAGGCTGATTCGGCAATATGTTTAAGCCATTCGTCCGTCAGTTTTCCCAAAATATTTAACTACTTTTTAGCAAACAAAAGTTCCATAGAACTCTTATTTTTTTATATTATGTGCAGCCAATTTTACTTTCGACAGATATAAGTTATATGCATTGTCGTCATCCTCAAAACTTTACTTTACTGAATATAATTTTAGAATGATTTTCACGAAGTCTGACATTCTTGTGGACCCTATATACCGGTGAAATCAAACAACATAGCAGAGAATAAAAACTAACAAATTCTACCAAATGAATATTTTAAAACATCATATTTCCCAATTCCCTCACCTACCGCCTTTCTATATTTTAGCTATTTATAAATTCTGACTTTAGTTTAATTTTGTTTGTCTTATTATTTTAAGTTTGCTTTCCTCTTTTCGTTTTTTTTTCTTTTTTTTTTGAGTTTCCCTATTTTTTCCGTAGGAATCTGGGAGCTGGTAATAACACTTTTTAGTTTGAAAATAAAAATATTATTTCCTAATATTATATGAAAAAATGCAAATTTAGAGAAATACCTGTATGGTCTGAATACTTGTATGGTCCAGCTCGTATTAGACCTTACGGGTATACTTGCACGGTCGGACCGTACCAGACGGTCGGACCATATAGGTATACTCGTACGGTCCGGACCGTACGCGTACGGTCTGAATACCTGTACGGTCTGGAACATATATAAAATATTATTACCAAAGCGTTTCCGCCAAAAATAATATTAATAAGCAATAATCATTAACGTGGTAAAGCTTTTTAATTTTTGTTTTGTGCTGGTATCTTTGTGTTGAGTTTTCTTTTTCCAAATGCATGAGGAACTATTTGAAATATTTCTTGTGCACATTTTCATTTGCCATCCTCTATTTTATTTCAAACATTTTGATTTAATACCTCTAATGAGTCACCAATAAATACAATTATTATGCTAACAAGAGTAATAACTTTATATTGTGCACATCAAACATATCATATGATTATTGATTATGCAATAAATTGACTTTGCGAGGTTCAGAATTTCATGAAAATAAATAGTCACAAATAATTTTTTTTATTTGTAATAAAACGTGTACTACCAAAGATTTGCAAGCATAAACATGAAATACAGTAGTCACACATATTACATGTAGTTGGTTTACAGTACATACAAGAAGATCTATGTTCAGTCCCATCATGAACAACTGGTCCTCCATGGATTTCTTTTTATTGAAGTGAGCAACCAAAAAAGTGATGGCAGGTAACCTGACACTTGGGCAGGACCTGATACACTCCCATAGACAGGTGTAGAAGTAATCAGCATGGGCCTGTTCACATAGGTCTTCTAACAAACTGTTGGTTCTGTAAAAACATGTATTTCATAAAAGTATGAGTATTGAATCATTGGCAAAATAACAAACTACCGGGTAGTATTTATGAGATGATTAAAAAAAATAAATGTTTAATACTGGTTTGGTATAATCATTTCTATTAATGTATGACAACCCTTTTGTGTTGTGATATAAAGTCAGACACAAATTCCATTGCAGAGCATTAAAACATAAAAAAAAACTTATGCAATGTACTCTGAATTGTAATGCTAATTGATTGTCTTATTTTTGGTATATAACTGTATTCTGGGGTTTTTGTTTTTTACTGATAAACCACATTTCAATTTGTTTTTTTCTAAGTGTAGAAGAGTTTTCACTATATCATGTATATTGGCAACAGTCACTTGCATGCAAAAATTTAATCACAAGAAATATTTGGAAGCACAAGTAACATTTAGATGTACAAATAGTTAACCTCAAAAACTAAAAAAAACATATATGGTTTTACATGTAAAAATGTATCCACCTCAATACAAATTTTATTAATTTACTGAATATTCAAACCTGTCATAGTGTTCAGACCCTTCCTCTAGCCCAGGTAGCAGTCCAAGTAGCATGCCATTGAGACCAGGTTTGATGTGTTTACCCAGCACTACAAAATGTCTCTCATAGATAGATAGAAGTACAGGCTTCACGTTCATAGCTGCATGACTCAGCAAGGGAAACAACCCAGCACTGTATATAAACAGATCCTGGGCTAATCTCTGTGTGCCGATACATTTGAAGATGATGTCATAAGTTTCCAAGGCTTTCAGATGAACACCACTAGGCAGTGCTGGGTGCAAACATTGGGCGAGTCGCTTACCAATGGTAACACGCTTTGGTATCACTGGATATTTAACATGGCCTAATAGGACCTGAAAAATAATCATTTAAAAAAATTAATGTGCAAGTACATTCTAAGATAGTCAAGTAAAAATGTTACAAGATTAGTCAAAGTTATACACATTGTCTTGCACTTCAAAAGTAATTGTCCATGGAGTTTTCAGAACCACCCTAAGCCTAGTAGGGTTATATATGATAGTCACAACAAAAAGATTCTATGCTATGTCTGCTCAGACTTTTTTAAAATTCCAATATTTTTTTCCAGTCAATGAAATCTGTTAAACATACATCATGCAGCTGACCAACACACAAAATTTCAATTGGTTGTTGCATTGTTTGTTGATAATGATATCAATATTGAATAAACAAAGAATGTTTTCACCATGCATGCATCAATCTACAACTTCTGGTTACATTGACGGCTGCTGGTTGTTTTTTAATGTGAATTTTTAATTTGCTGCTGGTTTATATCTATAGGTTGTGTCATGTACAGTTATTCCATATCTCAATATCTAATATGCAAGTGAAATATGATGTGACTTTGATCAGGTAAAAAAAATCTATTTGCTATGTTAACATTTTGCACATTGTACAGTCATGGAATTCAGGATTCAGGAAATCCAAGACTAAATCCATGATACTGAAATATTTTTTGCTATGTTACTGAAGTTGCTTAAATCTATGGGACAGAGAATATTATTACAGGTTGCAGACTTGCAGTCTGTTAGTCCTGTGCTGATTTCGATGACTGTAGGAACTGACATGTTAACGTAACAACTGACCTTCCTAACCATTGTATACCTGTTAATTGTATGTATGTAAACAGATTTTTTTTTAATGTTTTATGCAGATATTTTTACCTTATTTAGTTTGCCCAGGGCTGATATCAGATATTTTTACCTTATTTAGTTTGCCCAGGGCTGATATCAGATCTTTACCTTATTTAGTTTGCCCAGGGCTGATATCAGATCTGCCCACTCACTGGTGTTTTCAAAGCTCTTGAGTGCTTTCTCTACTTGTGTGATATAGTTTCTATACTTTGAGTCATTCAGGAGTTCACACTCCTCTGCCAGTATTGTAAGTGCACTCATACTGAATCACTGCAACAGAAAAAATACTTTATTTTTCAAAATACTGCATGTTCATAATGTTATAAAAAGTAAAAACTACAGTTGTACATTATGCAATTTTATAATAAATAAAGAAAGAAATCCATGCATGAGAATTTAAATCTATCCAACTTAGACTAAAGTCCTTATGTATGTACATGTACATTTGACATGTTTGATTTATATATGTAAATAAAAGATAAAACATAAACAATAAAAGAAAATTAATTACATGCAAACTAATACAGAACAGCAGAATGCCCGCCATACATGCCATAACATGATTACATATGTAGGGCTTTGATTATGTTTCTGTACACTACTTTCAGATTCTACTCATGATCAGTAGAGAGCAGAAGTTTAACACTTGTTGATTTGACAATTGTATCATGTTCAACTTGGTCCACTTTATGACAATTCTTACAAAGAAAGAGTTTAAATATTGTTGTGTTTTGCTAGATAGCACTACAAAACACTAAATTGTTCCAAGTTTGCTCGTCAATGATATTGTCTGCTAGACAGCTACTGAAAGTCTTAGCTTCTATCATGTCAATCATCTACCACAGGAACCATAATCTTGATAATGAGATGTGGAATAAGTGTGTGTGACACAACCTACATAAACAAGGGGTAATTTCAGGGGTAATATTAAAAAATCCACAATTGAAAACAGCCGTAAGCCTTCAACATACATGCCAGTTTTGAGATGGCATGAAAAGACTGATGAATTCCAAGAAAATTCTTTTATTTTAACTTTTTCTAGGCATGATGATTTCTGGTGTAATAAATAGCAATCAATCCAAAAAAATATATATTGCTTTGTTGTTTATTAACGATTGAAACTTCGATTCTGGCAATATCTTTACAAACATGTATGTAAGAATATTTTTAAATTAAAATGAAGTTTTCACTGTTTACAGAGACATATTTGTTTTCTTTTGCATAATTCTATGGAGCAGCAAACCTAGTCAAGTCACAGATAGCCGGAAGCAGGCCGATATTGGCATTCTATTGGCACCATCGGCATCCTATTGCCATCAGCCAGGTTGTGTTGGACCAATAGCATTGGCTTCAAGGAATCGGGTCAACAATGGCCCAAGTAGTGAGCCCAAACTATTGTTTTCAGAAATTAGTCCGATTATTGGTACTAGAAAGAAGCAGAGGTACCAATGGGGAATCCGAATGTCAAAAGTCCGAAAGGGCAGAGACAAAACCAGTAAACACCAACAAGAACGGGACAAAAACAGACAACATGTAAAACATGGAAACACAAAATAACTGAATATCAATCAACAACGCGAACTCCAGTCGAAACAAGAGTGAACTCAGGTGCTCCGGAAGCACATACCATTTATGGCTAAAATCAGCCTAATTTTTGCCAAATATTGCCGATTTTAAGTATACTGTGAAAGTACTTAAATTCGTGGGTATCAATTTTCATTGATTGGGAGTAAATTGCAAATGTGGATTAATCATTTCATGGTCTTAACTAATTCTCTATAAAAAGCAATGTTAACTTCTCTGTTTGTTGGGAACTTAATTTCGTGGTTAACCTAACCCACGAAAACCATGAACATTGGTACCCCACAAACATAAACACTTTCCCAGTAGTCTACAATAATTATAAAACTTGGAAAAGGTCCTAATTCAGTGTTCCAGCCAGGATTTGAAAAGGGCAGGGATGAATTTTTAAAAAAGGGCACATTCATGCGTTGACTTCATCTTTCAAAAGGGCATACAAATGTAGCTAATAACAATCAAATACAGCACACATTCTTTTTTAACAAACAAACATGCATTTTTAGGCTTAAGGGGAGCCTCTTGTTTCTATAACAAGACTTTAGGCTTTTCATTACATTCATACATTCTATCAGTGCTAAAAAGCTTGAATGTCAGCTCAAGTAAAAATAAAGAAAACCCATTTGATTTTTATTGAATTTGCTAGTAAATTCCGGAGATTTAGTACCATTCCGGTCGGAGTTCGTATTTAGTTTTTAACTTCCGCTTCCTGTCATTATTTGTAAACAAAAAATATATGATGGAGCATATCACAAATCCATCAACATCGTTTCTATTTTTCAATAAAAGCGCACATTTAATGATAATTTTGATAGAAAACATCCAGATGGGTTCAGATTCTGATTTGTGCACAATTATCATTACCGAGGCAGAGAAATTTACTGATCAATCAGACAACTTACCTGTAATTGAAATTGATTAATCAAAATAGATACCTTAATTAATTGACTAGAGAACACATGTTTATTTAATTTGTTAATTGGCTTGGGGTTGTAAATAAACCATTCAATTATCCCAAATGGCTTCATTCTCAATACACAAACTGTGTAAGATTGACTGAAAAAGGCAAATGTACGATCAAAAAAGGGCAGGGCGGAGCACGTATCCTGAAAAGGGCAATCGGGCGGAGGCAAAGGCAGGCGGGCGGACCGCCCTCTGAAAACAGCCTAGCTGGAACACTGTAATTCTTATTTAACAAAAATAAACTATCATGACTATATTTAATTTAATAGTCATATACTTTTAATTATATCTAAGCTAAATTGCATACCTCTATTATTTCAGGTTAACACAGATTGTTTTTAAATATAATAATCAAAACGTGAGATAAAAACATAATAAAGTATGAATTAATATACTTCATGTTTCCATGTCATGTACCCAGTAGGTATTATTTATATTTTCATTTTTCATTTTATTTAGCATGTTTAGTACACTGTCATGACTGTGTGTAATATCTAAATAATTACTCGGCAATATGTGTGTGTCTACTCTAGTCCTGCTAGTATCAAGATCGAACGCTAATCACCCCAGTGATCCAGATGTGCTGATAAAAAGTGAATTTGTGCATGTGTGTGTACTATAAAATTGTATTAAGTTTTATCATGTTTATCATGTTTATGTTGTGTAAAATTTGAATTCTCTGAGATGTAACAGCGTTGTAATTGTGAGAAATGTATGTTATATTACACAAGTTTTTGTCTTTTTACATCATGCACATGCATGTTAACATTTCAAGATTAAAAATAAGAGAATAAAAATGCATATTGATGTACTGCATATATATTATTTTCTTTCCTTGTTTACTCTTAAGAAGTCTTATTTATAAAATGATTTAATTAAAACAGAAATTGTCCAATTTCACTAAGTTTGAACAGTCATATATTTCTAGTCGTTTTCAAGCATGCTTTACTTTATTATAGATATAGTGATTAGAAGTCATGGTTTCACAATTAGAACAAAGGAATTTAAAAGCATTTTGTATTAAAAGCAGGGATTATATTGACTATAAAAAGCCATATAACATGTATAAAGTTATTAGCAAGCTGTTGGGAGGTGATCAGCTATTTGGGAGCCAATATCGGCCCAATACATGAACCAAACTTTTGGCTAGCCATTGGCAACTGAGAAGCTGTTATCTGCCCAACACCGAGCCAAACAAACAGCATGAAATGCTTGATGAGCAAAAAGATATCAGAGCAATACCAGCAGCCGATAACAGCAGATACAATGCCAATATTGGGCAAATATCTCTTTGCTATCTGGGATGATAATTTCTGTATAATTTAAATGAGCTATTGTGGAATTTTCAAGGAAAAGCAATCACTCGAAAAATTCTCACGTATTAAACTGTCATTCATATATGAACATGATGAAGCTGCAGTTCTGTACAATGTAGCTCTTTATGGTCCTTTTATGAAATTTTCTGCTTTGACAGACGGTCCACAAAAATGAAATAAAGATCAGAAGGACCATTAAGAGCTACGAACTGCAACTAGTATGCTCCCGAAAGGGAGTGATAATGGTAGAAATGTCAATATTTTAGTTGTACTATGAGCTGAATTTTCCTTCAACCTCCGGTTTAGCACGCGCTTGTTTACCTGATCTTTCGGCGTCTTTTTATGTTTATATCTTTGAAAATTTTAGATGTCATTAAACGCTCACGTAACCCACAAGAAAAGCTAGTTTGTTTTTATTTTCGGACCGAAAAAATTAAATCAATTGAAACTTCGGGAGCGTAACAGGTTTTACCTGCCACATATTATTAATGGATTAAAATCAAGTGTGTATGTGCGTCTATATGATCAATATTTTTAATTGAAACAAGTTCCTCAGTGACAGTGTGACGTGTGTCTACTGCATGTTACTTGTAAAAGGAAAGCATACACCCTATACTATCCTCAAACTCTCAGTAAAAAGGGGGAATACCATTTGTTATGTTGTCTCCATGTTTTGAAATATTTCAAGTTATAAAATCACGTCTAGAAATAGTTTCTGACAGAAACAAATCGTCTGATGTGTTGATTTGTCACCGGTGAAGACAGAAATTAAATCCGTAAAATAGTTCCAATTCGTAATCATTTAAACGCTTTAAATTTGTCAAATATCTTAAGACCGAAACTTATCTTTTAAGAACAAAGCACTACCACTTTTTTCAACTTGGCCTGGCATTGTATATATAAAATAATATGATAATAGGTGCAACCTAGAATGGGACGCAGCTTTAGAAAATAATAGTCAAAAAAATACTTTGGATGAATAACTAATTATCAAATATACTGTAGAATTATTTGTGCAAATTATCAATTTTGTAAAATTCTGAAAAAAGGTCGAAATATTTTGGGACGAAAAAACCCTTTTGGATTTACGTAGTCCGTGACGTCATTT